>JAVJIF010033225.1:0-129518 GCA_038442645.1 Agave tequilana | reverse complement strand
ATATATATATATATGGGGTTACTGTACCTCAGCCGACGGCTAAAAGAGTTTCTCAGCCGGCGGTGACGTGGCTGAATATATGCCACATATCGGTCGCAGAGTGCATGCGTCAAAAAAAATCCCGCCTAAACAATCGTGAATCAAATTGATAAAAATACCCTTTTTTACTTCTAAACTAGCATAAACTCATTCACAAACAAAATTTACCTAAAGAATTTTCAGCTGAATATATTACAGTTATAAAAATCCTAATTCTACTACATCGAAAATATAATAGAAAAAATTTGGATCAAGATAATGTGAAATAAACAGCATCATTGAAAAGTAAAAAACATGTTTGAAACATAAAAAACTATTATTTTTTATTTTAATTTTTTATATATTTTATTTCGTGTTATTTTCAACTCACATAGCTTTAATAAAAGAAACTAAAATAATAGAAAAATGAAATTTAATGTGGAGCAACCGTATATTGATTTTTTCTATTACAAATGTACAGTGTAAAAAATTAATGAAATACAATGGTTAATTATTTCGCATTCCTTAAACACAAAAAATTCATAACAGACGAAACATGATATCGTTCAGCACTCGACGACAGACGCTGTCTTTTTTCACATGCCTTATGTAACAGAATTCTGACCATTTTACAAAGTCTGCGATCATAGTCGCAGTCATAGTATAATAAAACTTTCAAACATTGCGACCATGGTCGCAGACTTAATACAATATAACTTTCAATTTTATATGACGACTGTGACACTAGTCGCAGTCATAGTATAACAAAACTTTCTTTTTATATATCACGTTTGCGACTCTAGTCTCATTCCTTATTCGCATAAAAATAACAGGCGAAACATGCTATCATTCAGCACTGCGACCTCGTTCAGTACTGCGACCAAAGTCGCATCTTTTTTCGTATGCTTTATGTAACAGATTTTTGATAATTTTACAAAGTAGATTAGCCATGCGACCCTGAAATCAGTTCGCGTATATCACATCTTATAAAATACTATATTAATTACACTGAATTAAATGAAGTAATTAAATTCTATCTACCGTGATACAACAACAGTCTCGAAAAAAGAGATGCACTAATATTAATCTCGATAAAGGAAAGATGTGCACCATACGTAATCTAAAGATATAGGAAAAAACATTCTATAAAAAGTTAATTTGTACTTCACGTAGTAAACCTCTGGAAAAAAGGAACTCTTCGGATTCTCCCGCCATAACTCTTCAATTAAATATTTAATTTTTTTTTACCACTTCTTCCCATACTCAACTGTCACCTATAACAATTATTATTACTATTCATGTTCTTTCACATTATTGACCTTTTATAAGTGTTTGTAACTAATATATTATCTCATATCTAAAAACTATATTTTTGCTCTTCCTTTTCAATTTGATTTCAAAAACTTCCAGAAAAACAATTCATTCTTGAATCATGTCTTCCCCATCTTCTTCCTCTGAACACTCAGATTTCAACTTCAATCATTCCCCACCGGTCCTCTTTCTTCAGGGTATTATAGTGAATCTGATACCAGTCTGGACTTCACTCCTTTTGACTATCTCACTACATCAAATAATATTTTAACTGATCCTCCTCTTCATGAGGATGATGAAGTTTTCATGGGGCTTAGTGAGGAGAAAATTATTCCTCTGCCACTTGACAGAAACATGCTTGATGAAAGCATGTCCTCTCATGCTGGAGGCTCGCTTTCTCGACACGGATCGGGCGAAGAACTTGATAGAGACGATCTATTCTGGGAGTTTATCGATGAACAAAAAAACCCTCAAAAAGAGGAAGATGATGAGGAAATAAGTGATGAACAGGAAGACGAGGAGAATGAAGATGACGAATCTGCTTATGATGGTGATGACGACGAGGATTAGGATTTCCTGATCTTCTGATATTCAACGTTATTTTGTCTTCTTTTAAGAGCTTTTAATGCTCTTTTTTGTAAGGTCTCTTTCTGACCATATTATGTTATAAATAAAATTTACTTCTATCTGTAAAATAATCTTTCATATTTTTAAAATACATATAAAGTATACGTATAGTTATTATTTCTGCATCTTATCTGCGATAATGGTCGCAGTACTCATATAATAATTACATATGAAACTGCGACCACGGTCGCTGTCCAGTCATATGACACTGCGACCACGGTCGCTGTCCAGTCATAAACAGTTTTATCGTTTTGCATTCAATAAAGTTAAAAACAGTAACCATGGTCGCAGTCTAAAATTAAACTAAATAAACAGATAATACTACGAACATGATCGCAGTTATCTCAAATCAGTATATTTCACTGTATATTTCACTGCATATCACAAATTAGAAAACTGTGACTGCTGCCGTTAAACACTGCGACCATAATCGCAGTCCTACTTCGCATGCAATAAGTAAAAAAATTCGTTGTTTATAGGCGGCTGAGACAACAGTTACAGTGAAGAGAAAATATATAAAATCATACGTAAACTGCGACTACAGTATCAGTCCTTAGTCACCGTTATTACATTTAACTTAGGAAAAAAATTCATCCATAAAAAATGCTGTCGTGAGTACTGCAACCATAGTCGCAGTCCTTGATCGCATGCTATATGTAAAAAAAAATTTAATAGTTTATAGGCGGCTGAGACAACAGTCACAGTGAAGAACAAATATATAAAATAATACGAAAACTGCGATTATACTATCAGTTCTTAGTCACTGTTATTACATTTAACCTAGCAAAAAAAAAGTTGACGACTTGCTCTTGTTAAGCACTGCGATCATAGTCGCAGTCCTTGTCTGCATTCAATATGTCAAAAAAATAATAATAATTTATACATTACATGCGAAAAAAAGTAAACAAAAAACAGTAAATTTCAAATTGAAAAAAATAATAAAGAAGCATTCAAATTAGTTTGTAATTTGATGAAATTGGTCGCAGTTTAGCCGCAGTTATAAAAGATAATTGTTATAATATTGACTAACGTCAGAAATATAAAAAAATAATAAACTATACAGATCCACTTTCTTTTACTGCAGGGGCATTTCGTAATTTAAACTGTTTCAATAGGCGGGGCGTCCTTTCTAGTGTGGCTAATAATGTGCACGTCACCGCAGGCTGAGAGGGTCTCTCAGCCGTCGGCTGATATACATTTTCTATATATATATATAAAGCAAAGTATAGCTGTCACCTTTACTCACTCATGCATGACCACAACCCCAGTTGCAAAAGGACAAACTCATAGAATTAAATTGTTTACTCGGCTAAATTACAATAAACTACAACGACCTTCCAAGTTTTTTTAAGGAATGGTGTCTTCAGTGTAACTGTGCTTTCAACCACTTTTAAAGCAAATAAGTTTTCTGTTGGCAAAAACAGAGATTTGGTAATCAAATAAGAAAAGACTTTTAGAGAAGCATGGCAAAGGGTGCAGTTTGGAGAAGTTAGATTTTCTAGCTTCTCACAACCTTAGAAACTAAAGGTCATTGCAAGGAACGATTCCACGAGTCATGATTGTGAAAGTGTGAAACAAAATAAACAATCACTCCAATATGTGAGTTCTGTGCAAAATACCATAGAAAAGAATTTTCCAACCTCTAACTGATCGGAAATCATGATTCCAAACAAGACTTCATGGAACCAGGCAGCTGATGCTTGATGGTAGTAGGCCTGGTGATGTAACACAAGATCGCAATCACCTTCAATCAAATGAAAAGAGGAATTAAGGTTTAGAGATAGAACCGATAGATTTGGGGTTCGCACCCCTTGCGCCGACTTCACACCCCTTACACCACGAACTTCACACCCCAATCTCAAGAAATCTCTAAAATTGTACTGAAAAAGTTTATTTAATCCTTGTCTACTTTATTCATTGAGTTGAGCCTAGTTAAATAAGCTCCTACAAAGCGAACTTTCCCATCACAACTGATGTGAGACTAAATTTCATAATAAAAGAAAATAACTAAATTGAAAAATAAACTAAGGCATAACAACTAGCAACTTGTGTGATGTCCTCATTATTTTCTCAGAATAGGAGGAGAAACTGACCCTTTCGAGTGAGAGCACCCCTCTTGAAGCATCTCAATCGAGCCATGAAGGTGGTGGCAACAGCAACACTAGTGCATCACATCGAGACCGAGGTGGAGCCGACTTCCGTGACAAACAGAGTCATCGACAAGAGCTCACGCAAGATACACACAACATGACAAATCAACTCTGCTCAACTGAAATCTAACCCACATATTAAGGTATCAATCTCCTATGAAACTGGCTCCTGAAGAAAGATTTGAAAGATCGTACACATCAGGCGATCTCAAAAAAAAAACTAAGACCCTCATAATTGTCAAAGATAGTACTAGCTCCAAGGTGGGCTCTGTTGGAAAATCTACAAATGTCTCAATAGCTAACTCTACAACTTCTTTAGGCCGTGGGAAATCTCTCCTTGCAGTGTCACCAACTCAGCAACAACTTCTGGCCCTGACTCTAGATCTTCAATAATCTTTGCCGTCTTGCTTTCTAGCATCTTCATCATGTCAGTGAGAATCTCCCCACATTCAGCGATCAGATCGTTGAATTGTGACCCCTCGAGGTGTGGAACATACCGAGCACGAGGAAGCTCTTGTAAGATAAGCAGTCGATATTACTGTCTTCCCACAAGTAATAAGCTTCTCCAGCCATTGTCAATTGGACATAGTGACATTTCTGCACAAGTGTCAAGGAGAAATACCTGAAAAAATTCTCAAGATGGTTTTTTCACTTTTCATACTCATCATGATTGAACCACGAAAATACGGAAGAGCTGCATACATGTCTCTTTCAACATCACCATCAGTATATGTATTTGCTACAAAACCCGATAAATAAAACTCAGTGCATAAACATCAGGGGTACCCAAGAATCTCAGTGGCTCGAACTGAACTCAAATCGGGTTGAAAATGTGGCCTGAAACACTGATTTTCTGCTGTAGGGGCGGTACCAGCACCAAACACAGGCTCACTGAGGTCGGATCTGTTACTTAAGTGCTACGAAATCTCTTCAGTGGCTTTGCGCTCAATCACAAACCCAACGCTTCTAACAGAACTCGAAAACGACTCCGAACAGATGAGTTTTGGGTTTGGGGGGAGATGAATAGTAACCGAGGGGCAATTATTGTTCACGGAAGAGTAATTGAGGGGATTACCGTTCACATGAACAGTAATCAGAACAGTAAAAAGAAATTTTCAAAGTAGATCTAGGGATCTAAATCTAGGGTTTGGGGAAGGGAAGAAATTCGAAGGGGATTGGGATCAAAGCTCTGATACCAAATTAATGTAACTAATGTATACAGGATCGCAATCACCTTCAATCCAAAGAAAAAGAAAAAAAAAACTAGGGTTTTTTAAAAAAAAGGGATTAGTATTGAGAGATAAAATCAGATAGATTTGGACTTCGCACCCCTTACACCACGTACTTCGCACCCCAATACTCAAGAGCACCCTCAAGAGGATTTAACTAAAAAAAAAATTTATTTAATCATTGTCTACTTATTCATTAAGTTGAGCCTCTTTAAATAGGCTTTACAGAAGTCTAGTTCTCGCATATAACCGATGTGATACTAAAAGCAAAAATAAAATAAACAACTAAACTGAAAGAAAATAAACTAAAGCATAAAGTCATCTAAGAACTGGTGATGTCCTCATTAATTCCTCCGGGGTTGGAGAAACTCGACCCTATCGAGTGAGGGCTCCCCTCACGAAACATCTCAATCGGGCCAAGGTAGTGACTGTAGCAGCAGCAGTACTAATGCGTCATAGCTGATCCAGGGTGGTGAAGGTGGAACCAATTTTCGTAACAGATCGAATGTGAAAGATAACAGATCGAACCTATCACGGGTAGCAGACAAATGCGAATCACCACAATGAAAACTGAACTGACTGCATTTTGTATCATAACTAGCTTGATCTCATGTGATCCTGCCTCATGTAGGAAGATCTACAATGAGTCGTAAACGTCAGGAGATCTCAAAGACAAAGAAAATATCATAGGTGACGACAAATACAACTCCATGGTAGGCTCTGTAGGAAGATCTACAAGAGTCTCAATTGGAAGCTCTTCAACTTCTGACTCTTTCACTTTTGCCTCTAACTCCTTCACTTCTGGCTCTGGTTCTGAGTCTTCGATATCTTTTGGCTCTGGCTCTGGCTCCTCAACATTAGGCTCACTGTAGTCTGCTTCAGATGCATAAAAAAAGTATGGAGCATACCGAGTACGAAAAAGATTTTGTAAGACTACCAATATCGACAGTCGATATGGCTATCTTCCAACCACTCATAAACTTCTCCAACAAGTCTCATTTGGGCATACCAGTACTTCTCAGATTTCAGAGAGAAATAACAAAAAATCTTTTAAATAATTTTCTCACACCTCATATCCATAATGATCGCTAGAACCCAAAAATGCGGGACAGCCGTAAACATATCCCGTTCCATTTCTTTGTCATCAGTATCAATATCTATATATCTACCACAAAAGTAAAATGTCATGATTAAATTCAGTGCATAAGCTCAGAAATTACCCCAATGAATCATCGTTGTTCTGCTGCACGAACAGTAAGGCTCCAAATAGAGGCTTGTGGAGGTCAGATCCGCTACCCAACTGCTGTGAATTTTGTCCAGTAGCTCTGAGACTCAGCATAAACTCAATACTTCAGACGGAACTCGAATCGGACTCCGAACGGGCGAGAAACGGGCTCCAGACTGAAACTATGCAGGCTACAGGAATAATGCAGCTCAAATAGCCGATGACGTCAGTCGCGCTGATGTCAGCACGGAGCTGTTGACGTCAACTCGGCTCAGTGTCGGCTCGATCTGAGCTGACAGCTCAGTGTCGGCTCGATCTGAGCCGACGGCTCCGGCTCAGCTTGAGTCGCGACTCGGCTCCGACTCGGCGAGCCGCTGACGTCAGCGATGACGTCATTCAGCTAGGAACAGTGAACGGTTTTTTTATTTCTGTTTCTGTTTTTTTCCCTTTCTTTTCTCTTTTTTTTTTGAAATAGATCTAGGGATCCAGATCTAGAATTTTGGAGAAGGGGCTAGAGTTTGAAAGAGAAGAAAAAATTGGACAGGATTGAAAACTAAGCTCTGATACCAAACTGATGTAAAACAGGATCGCAATCACCTTCAATCTAATGAAAAGGAAAAAAACTAGAATTCTGAAAAAAAAAAAGAAAAGGGGATAGGGTTAAGAGATAGAACCAAATAGATTTGGGCTTCACACTCCTTGAGCGGGTTTCACACCCCTAACACCACAGGCTTCACACCCCAATACTCTAGAGCATCCCTAAGAGAATTTAACTGAAACTTTTTTCATTTAATCATTGTCTACTTTATTCATTGAGTTGAGCCTCTTTAAATAGGCTTTACAGAAGTCTAATTCTCAGAGATAACTGATGTGGTACTAAAAGAAAAAAATAAAAAAAAACTAAGCTTAAAGAAAATAAACAAGGCATAAAGTCATCTAAGAACTGGTGATATCTTCATCAATCATTATCTACTTTATTCATTGAGTTGAGCCTCTTTAAATAAGCTCCTACAAAGCGAACTGCCCCATCATTCTAAATTTCATAATAAAAGAAAATAATTAAACTGAAAAATAAACTAAGACATAATAACTAGCAACTTGTGTGATGTCCTCATCACTCGAGCACTAGCTCTTACCCACATGGACTGGAGACAGAAAACACATGACCACTTGGCTCACAAAGCATCGTCCACCCCCCCACCCCAAAAAAAAAACCCCGGGGGTAGAGAAAGAGAAAAAAAAACACCAAAAATGGCAACTTGCTAGAGGTGGTGTCAAAAGATTCCATGATGGACCTGAGAAAATAGAACGGGCATTACAAAAAAAGCTCATCTGATGAGTTGACACATTCAGTGAGACCATTTCAAACTAGATTTTAAGAGAGTCAGTTCAAGCGGAAAACCAATAAGCAGTCATCAGCATTGGGATGAAAACCTTTTCCCACCAAAATGGGGGTTGGCCAAAAAACATGGCTGTAAATTGCAAAAGCTTCCCCGCAACTTGAAAAAGTTTACAACCTCCCACACATCATGAGTCAACATGCTAATTTAGTGAGAAGTTACTAGCCAACAAAATTAGGGGCAAGAGACTGAGTTAGGGAATGGACCTCTTTATTGGTTGGGCGGTCTCTAGGGATTATATTCATTTTGAGACAGAATACAAATAGAAATCTGAAAACATATCCCCAAGTTTCTAAGTCATCTCGAATGCCAGCTCATCAAATTTTAGAAACAAGAAGTAGTTCCCCTTCTATCTTACTACAGCCCTCTATATTTTATACTCTCTTCTAAAATTGTAATCAGCTTATATACCCTTGAAAACTTCAAAAACCAGCATTTGCAAATATTAAAAATCTAAAATCCTTAATAAGTACCTCAGCTACTAGATTCCTCAATTTTCTACCGAACTAGTCTAAGACACAATTTCCTTTCCATATTATGGACAAGTCCGTGATAACTAGACACTGCATTGAAAAGTTTCCTTCAAGGGTTCATTGCCCCTGAAAAAAAAAAAGAAAATCCAAATCATGGATATAGTAAAATACTTTGAAAAGTAAAAACTTTTTGATCAGTATTTGACATGCTTCTTGTTTAACCTTAATATCCTCATGAGTTGTAAATTTCCTCTTTGGTTAACTTTGCACCTCAGAACTTGGACTGTAAAAGAATATAATCCCACTATTCTCCTCATACCTTATCTTAAAGGACTCAAGTAAAGATCCATAGTGATTTCTTTTGAGTGTAGCCAACACTCTGATTTCTTCCAGATATCAAGACAAAAAATACAATAAACTATCGTACACTACTGAAAATACTGATAAATATTAGATTTAAATAAAAACCCACTCTGTTTCTTTTGAAAATTCTTTCAGTAAATCTCTATCTGAATGAGCCAAGTTATTGATATTAGCGCTGGGGCCCGACAGATAAAAGGGTAATGAACACCAAAAGAGCAAACGATAAGACACACATGAATTATCAAGATGGTTGGGGCTGTCAAGGCATGAGATGGAGAATAACCCACACTTCATCTTCTTCGTTCTTTTAGAATTTTGGGATTAGAAAAAAACTGAAGCTGAAACATTTCCCCAATATCAGATTGAATATCAAGTCGAGATTGCCTCTGGTAGGCCCTGATATGATATTAGTAATATGTACCAGAACCGGACAATATTTCAAACCTTGCTACTTGCTAGCATGGTTTAAAATCTCAGTACCAGCATCAGTTTATGATTTCTTCGATCAATATCGTTAATATCAGTCATCAATATGTTACATCGACCATATCGCCACTATGAGCTCCAATATTGGCCAATAATGTCAATATCGTATTGGGTGCCTTAAAACCTAATAGGATATTACTCATATATCTGAGCTGGCCGATATTTCAAACCATGCTTGGTAGAAAACATTGAGGTATTAAGCCCATCATGAACTTGACAAGGCAGTCTTTCTTCTCTAGCACTAGCGTCTTTATTAAAATAATAAGACTAAATGGATCTCAGCAAACCAACACCTTAAGGACTTGTTTGGTAACAAGAGCAAACAAGATTTGGGCTCCTAACTCTTGCTTACTCTTTCAAACGACCAAATTTTTGAAGAGTTAGAGTGTAAATATGAGATGGCTTGTCAAGGGTAAAGTTGAGATTTTGAAAAGAAATTATGCATCCTGCTACTTTTGGAGGGCAAGCGCTTAACTCCTACACCAACTCAAAATTGGTGTAGGAGTTGACCCTCCAACTCTTCCTAACTCTTCTCTTTAAAACCTAAACCTAAATCTCCCAACTCCACTTACCAAACTAGGCCTAAGTCACAAGGTAGATTTTTAACAATGTATGAGCTTCAACCCAATCCCACCACCTAACCCCCACACATGCGCACAGCCTACCCCTGGATGGCATCCTTTCCTTTTCCAACTCGTGCAATATATTTACTGCCACCTACGTAGCACAGACACTTCAATCATGGAATCTTGTCATGTCCGAAACGTGTCCGACACACGTCATGTGTATTTTTAAAAATTCGTCACGTGTCCGCGTGTCGTGTCCATTTCAATGTTGTCGTGTCCATGCAATATAGACTGCCACACACATACAGGGAGCTACTAACCTATGCATTTTCAAGTGATAAATATCATAACCACATAAGGACGATATTATAACATATATGCATGAATATGTTTTGACCTTGAGCATGAAAGGTCTACACAACCAAGTTATCTTTCATGAACTTTCTAAATGCTTGAAAAGGAAACCTTCATCATCGTATTTCCTACTTGCAACACCCAACATGCCTACAAGTGGCTCATAGCTGAACCAAACAACATTTATGCATGGATAGGTGTCAGGATCCTAACATGAACAAAGAAAGTTGTGGAACGTATGTGGGGATCATAACATATTCTACACTCTTTGATTCTTTGAAACTTGCATGATGATCCAGGAAGATCTTTTCAAGCGTGAAAGGAAACACGACACTAAATTCCAAGGGTTACTAAAGTACCAGAAAGTTAACAAAAGTCAGCCATGAGAATTCTTGGGATTAGTAAGAATTTGATTGCGAAACTAGAAACCTCACAAATCTCATCTCCTTAGCTTCAAATCACGGACTTGTTTTATAAAACATCGACCAGATTATCTAGTTACAGACCAAACAATTCAAGTGGTCAATCTTGCCATATTAATTAATTAGGGCAAATTCTGTGGAATATTGTAGGAAATATTTGAGGGCATTTTGATGTAAAATTATTAGAGCTAGAAGTGCTTAACCTACTAAAGAAAAAAGATAATACTCTCCATCTAGAAATAGAGCAGACATCTTACATGGTTTCACATATCAGCTGATTTTGATATGTATCATTTATATCATATCAGAATTTGAGGTAGCCAATACGATGTTAACCCTAGGTGATATCATCAGGGCCAATATTCCCAATATAGCCAATATTGCTAATATTGACAACTCATATTGATGATATTGACATTAAAAACTATCGGTTGATATTGATGCCGAAATTTTAAACCATGCTTAAATTTTAATTGTTTGAATCAACCTAAAACTACAAACAATCTATCATCCAAAGGGACCTCCCACCAAATCCTAGAGTATGAACGAGGAAGAACCTTCTGATTTAAAAGATAAAAGTTCAAATCCTAGAGAACGAAGAAGGTAGAAATTTTCACTAAAACCTTCATAAAAGTATCATCATGAGAACTTGAGCACGAAAGAAAGAGGCAAAAGAACACATCCTCCGCCATTGTAATCAGTATTCTACTTTTGAAATTAGAGAGGGGGATCTCCTAGTCTCAAAAATTCTAAAATCCGCATATTCTAGTATCCCTATCAAGCAGATTGGAGTGATCTCTTTTCGCAGGTTATAGATCACAAGGGAAATAAAAAACAAAATACTAATCAACCCATCCTCCTCTTTTCAAGATTATGGATCACAAGGGAGTCTCCTCTTTTCTTTTCCTGAGAAGCAAATTTGGACAAGTACTTCTTTAAAAAAAAAAAAATTAACTAATAAGCAGAATCAACTAATAAGCAGAATAAAAAAAAACTTAACTAATAAGCAGAATCAACACAAGACATTGTACAACAAACTTGCCCTATGATCCATACGTATCACAAACTTTCATTTTTATAGATAGCTAACATACATATGGCCACTAGCGGCAATTTGAAATTACATATTTATCCTTTTATTCATTTTAAACAATATTGAGTTGATAGAGAAAGAAAATAGATTTTTGCAACATGAAGAAGGCCTTTCCAAATTAAGAGTCTTCTAAATAGAGTTTAACATCTTCTTCAATCTCCTTTTATACCCTAGCCCTATTACCCAAACCCTAACCCAAATGTACTCCCCTCTTCTTCGCTCTCAGGGCTTCTCCACTCAACATCTGCCTATATCTACAGCCAATTTTGACCAGAAACAAAAACTTTCTTTTATCAGATTTTGATCAAAAACCCTTTTTTAACACATCTTCTCCATATTTTGTACTAATCTTGTATTCAAACCAAATTCAATACATATACAAAGACAATGCATGCTTGATCCGGTTATATGCATGCAATTTCTTTACTTCTATGTCAGATAGTTGGACACTACCAAATTCTCTGAATAATCATCTTGTGTTTGCACTCATGGTTCAAAGTCTCGGTCTCAGGCCGATTCGGCCGGCACCGAGACGGATCGGTCTTGGTGACTCGGATCGGATTCGGATGATACGCACAAAATGCTACATAGAAAGCTAAAAAAATTATGAAAAAATCATGACAAATTGTAAAAAAAATGTAGACATCAAAATTTATGTATCACATTCAAATCATATCACCTAGCACACAAAACATAAAGTGAAAGCATAAATACAAGCGTCGTCGGTAGAAACATATCAAAATACATGCATAATATAGTAAATTGAACAAAATAATTCATAAGTACCTGTTAATATAGTCATTTCCACATTGAATTGCAAGGAGGCATAAAATCATCATCATCATCCTCGCGATAAGTATAAAAACAGGTATATGGTTTATTAATATGTTTGTGGATGAAATCCTGTAGGCTGAGATCCTGTAGGCTGAGATGATTGGCCAGAAGATCCAGCATCAGAGTAATATGGCGGTAGGGTTGTGCAATATCAGCTCCATGGTGATAATACCCAAAACCTCGATATTTAGAGCTGCTAGTAGAATAATCAGTGTTAGAATGTTAGGCAGATATCAAACCCAACCCCTGTAAATGGCCTTCAAAACTAAACTAATTTAAATTAAATTAACTCAAATAAAGAGAGAGAGAGAGATACTGAGGGGGAGAGAGGAACAGAGGGGAAAGAGAGACGGAGAGAGGGGGACTGAGAACAGAGGGAGAGAGAGGAACATAAGGGAGAGAGAAACGGAAAGAGAGGGACTGAGAACAAAGGGGGGCAGAGGGGGGGAGGGAGACGGCGAGGGAGAGAGATCGATGGAAAGAGAAGGACAGAGGGAGAGGGGCAGAGGGAGAGAGATCGACGAAGAGAGAAAAATGGAGAGAGGACAAAGAGACTGGGGAGAGAGAGGGACAGAGGGAAAGACGCAAAGGGAGAAAGAGACGGAGAGGGGAGAGATCGACGGAGAGAGGGAGGGGGAGAGAGAAAGAGAGGACAGAGTCTGAGGGAAGAGAGGGACAGAGGGAGAGACATAGAGGGGAGAGAGACGGAGAGGGAGAGAGATCGACAGAGAGACTGAGGGGAGAGAGAGGGACAGAGGGAGAGACGAAGAGGGGGAGAGAGACGCAGAGGGAGAGAGATCGACGGAGAGAGAGTACCTGGCCGGCGGAGCGAGGGCGACGGCGATGGAGTTCGATGGATCTGAAGAGGTAATTTTATTTTTTTTCGCCTTTCTTTGTTTATACGCGGTTCGATCACGGGCGCACAGGGGTGATCGAAGACTCGGCCGAGTCGGCTCCAAGTCGAACCCGATCCGAGTTTGACTCCGATCACCCTGTCAACTCAGGCATCCGAGTTGGCTCGGACCAGGCTGAGTCGGATACGACTCGGTCGGCCGAGATTGCAAACCGTGTTTGCACCAGATTGTTTATCTCAGTTTCCAAAAAGATTAGGATACTATAGATAATTAAGTTAGAGTTTGAGGAGGAAGATATGCAGCATAGACACTGCTACTTCAACACAGACATGACACACGGATACGTGCAATTCTTAAAACTGCACATGATATGTGTGTCTAATACATGTATCAGACACGTTTTGGACATGGCACAACTCCATGATAGGTAGAGAAATGGAGTAAGTATAGGTTATGTAGGTGATGGAAGAAGAGAAGATTAAATATATTAGAAGAATTTTTTGGAACTATTTAACTTGATACTTTATGTAATGACAATAGTTGAATAAATAAATTATCAAGAAAAAATTATTAATGTTGTTAAAAATCATTTCTTCTTCTATTTATTATCAGTAATTAAGTAAACCAATTTTTAGAGCTAATTATTTTTTGTTAATAGATATAATTAATTTTTAATAATTTGTAATAGCTCTTGGAAAATAAGTAATACTGATTTTTTGTTATAGCTTTTGTATCTAAAATATTCTCATGATTTTTTAATAATGTATTTTTACTATTCATAGAGTTAAAACTTTCATCCTTACTAGTTTCATATTAACTCTTAGACAAATATTTTTTACTAGAAATAGTTAAATAATAAGTAACTATGTTTAGAGGGTTAACTTTTAAGCTAAGGGCACTTTTGTCATTAAAAATGTCACTTCCCAGGCACGTGGCCACTTTTTTGATAGAAGGTCGCCGGGTGGTAGGTTTCCCAAACACTGACAGAAAGTTTGACAGTTAGAAGTAATAAAGCAAATTCATGGTAGTTTAGTGGAACATAAAATTTAAACTGATTATACAAATTTCTTCATGCGTCGATACACCTGGAAAAGCATTATAACATACATATAATATAACATGAGCCAAAATATTCACAAAATCTGTTAAGAGATTAACTCAGGGGTAATTACCATATTTGAGAAAGAAGCAAGTGGCAACAAAAGTATACCATTGGTATGCATAGCAAACTAGAAAATCCAAACAGACCAACAAAGCAGAAGAAAGCCTGGAAATCTACTCACATGCACATCTCATGGTAACAACCTTTGACAGGAAAGGTTAGGTAGAAAGTAGAAAAATGTGACATGGCAAGAAAATAAAGCAACTAAATAAGAAATGAAAAAGGCAAAGCATGCATGTCAGTTAACTCAATGCACAGAAGGAAAACACAAGGTGTGAACTAACCTAATGGCACAGCTATCAGAAAGATCAATATATCCAATGATTTGTTTTCTTCTTGCTGAAGGAAATAGACAACAAACACCCCGTTGATTCCTATCTTCTACAGCACAGAACTGCAACAAGCAGGACTGAAGAAACTTCAGAACTTTCTTGGCCAGATCAACACATACACATGACAGCAGTCCAGTTAAGATCTGCAACAATCCCTGGTCATCTAAGAAGACAGTAATTGCTATATAAAAAGATAAACTACAAGGGAACAAGAAAGGATACTACCAAATGGAAGAGATAATTGGCTAAGTTTGCCTTTTTCTTTCTGGATGCTTATCTTGTCACAGACTCACATGTAACTATTGGTAAAAGTTTGAAGAATCTTTAACTAGTGGTTATGACTCAAGCATTCTTGCTAGTCTACAAAATATATGAAACTTAATGATGGCATATGTATAGATATTCAGTTTGATGATAAGATGCATTCTCTGTCCATGAAGTAGCAGAAGGGGGAAAAATCCAATTTCTTTGAGAAGATCTGCATAAAAATTATATTTTGTATTTTTTTATACATTTGTGATGGCATAAATTTCAGAATATAACGGTAGTAGAAATAGTGAAAACACAGTTATTTTTGAGAAGTTATGTATAAAATTTGTGTAGGTCCTTCGAGTATATATTTCACCTATTTGAAAAGTAATGGACAAATTTTAGATTGTACTGCGAGTATTTAAAGATAAATTGACATCTCAATAACTCTCTAACTTTCATGAGTAAGATCTATTTCCTTTGCTTCTTTCTTTTTATTCAACAATTTCCCTTGGCATTTAGCAACGTTTAAGATGAATCAGAATAGTGGATCTCTCTCTCCATCTTGACACATCCCTCCCCCCTCAATCTCGATGCATGTAAAGTCCTAACCTTCCAAGATAAATTGTTGACACAAGCTTGATAGTCTTGCAGCACATGTCATTGGATTTGGCAACTCACATCAAATCAAACCACAAATTTTGAGGGATTTCGAGATTTTAAAAGACAGTTTAAAGCTCAGCGAACAATCCAAGCATTACCTCTACCAGCATTTTCATACCAAAGCTGCACTAGAAGATCATGTCAATGGTAGTACACCAATCACGATCAACAGTAAGATTTTCTGAAGAAATTGTGTCGCCCCGGACATATGATGCTATTCCAGCATGAGAACTTTCAACACTTCATCTTTACAGTCCTGGCATTGTTTGGAGAGAATAGGCAATATAGCAGCTGAACAAGATGAGGGATCAACAGAATAGTTATAATGTGCCAAGTGAAGAAAGGAGATCTGCACAATCTCAAATTCAATAGTAGCTAAGGCAGAACTTGAAAGACGCAAGAAAGAGTAACAAAAAAGGTTGATTATTTGTGCTTATAAATCTTACTGTAAAGTTCAATTTGAAAATTTGAAAGAACCTTCATGACCCAATGTACAAAGGAAAACATAAATCTTTAACTGTGAGTTGCAACTAAAACTTGTAAAATCATCCCATAATAGATTGCAGAAATGGAATCTGTGTCCTAAAACTGAATAGAATTATTGACTACCGTTTCTTGAAGCAATTATATTAAACAAAAAAATGGTAAAGTTCAAAGACAAACAAGAGATGATAATTAGCATGGGAACTAGTCAACTAGATAAATCTCACATCTCATCCTTAGAGATTTAACATAAGGTAAAATCAAATCAGCCCAGCCAACAGAAAGTATAAGCCCCACTATGCTTTCTTCATTTTGCCAAACTTAGGAGAAGTTTCACCTTAAAGAAATGTCGGTCCTCCACCAACACAACAACAACAACAACTAAGCCATTTGTCCCAAGTATTTGGGGTAGGCTTGTTAGAAACATCACTAGCGATCTCCCATCCTTTTGGATAATAGAACCCAAGTACTTAAAATGACTGCTCATTGGTATTTCTTGTCCATCTAGTCTCACAATACTATAATCTCGGATTCCCTGTTTATTGAATTTACACTCCATATACTCTGTTTTGAACCTACTTAATCTAAAACCTCGAGATTCTAGAGTTTGCCTCCATAAATCCAATTTGGCATTTACCCCAGCTCTCGTTTCATCGACTAGGACAATATCATCAGCAATAGCATACACCACGGTATCTCATCCTGAATAGCTCTAATAAGCTCATCCATCACTATGGCAAATAAGAATGGACTCAATGCAGATCCTTAATGCAATCCAATTGTGATAGAAAAATCACTTGTTATGCCTCCACAAGCTCTGACATTTGTCACTACTCCATCGTACATATCCTTAATTATGTCAATATATTTGACGGGGACTCCCTTTTTCATCAATGTCCACCATAATACCTCTCTTGACACCTTATCATAAGCTTTTTCTAAATCAATAAAGATCATATGCAAATTTCTCTTCCTCTCTCGAAATCGCTCTATATGTTGATGAAGCAAATGAATAACCTCTGTCGTCGATCGCCCCGGCATGAACCCAAACTGGTTCTCTAATATTGTAACATTCTGTCTTAACCTGTGTTCAATTACCCTTTCCTAAAGCTTCATGGTGTGACACATGAGTTTTATTCCACGATAGTTTGAACAACTCTGAATACCACCCTTATTCTTATAGAGAGATACTAAGGTACTATTCCTCCAGTCATTTGGCATCTTTTTAGTTAGCCAGATCTTGTTAAAGAGATTTGTCAGCCATCTCACGCCCACTTCTCCTAACCATCTCCATACCTCAATAGGAATTCCATCCGGGCCAACAGCTTTCCTTGACTTCATCCTCTTCAAGGTCTCTTTAACTTCAGGTTCGCTAATTCTGCGCATATAATTATGATTCATATCCTGGCACTGAATGGTAAGGTCATCCAAGTCTTAAGTAGAACTACCATTGAACAATTTGTCAAAATGCTCTCTCCATCTTTCTTTGATTTCTTCATCTCGAACTAAAACTTTCTGATCCTCATTTTTTACACACCTTACAGTACATAAGTATCTAGTCTTTCTCTCCCTTATTCGAGCAATTCTATGGGCCTGTTTGTTTCGTTGCAAAACGTCGCAAGTCGTAAGTCGTAAAAGGAGAATGGAAAAAGTGAACTGTAGCAGAGAAAATATATTGTGTTTTACGGTGTTTGGTTGATAAAGTGAAGTGTAAATGGAAAAGTATATTGTGTTTTACGGTGTTTGGTTGATAAAGTGAAAGTGTAAATGGTAAAGTATATTGTGTTTTACGGTGTTTGGTGGTAATGTAAAAGTGTAAGTGAAAAAACCACAAAATTAACTGTAGCAGTGATTTAAATATTATAAATACTATTAAATTAAATCTACTATTGCAAATTAAATTGTATTAATAAATTTGAGATAAAAAAATTAATAATCTTAATATTTTATTTATAACAATAATAATAATAAAATATTAGTATAAATAGTAAAATATTACTAAAATATTAACTAAATAAATAATATAAAATTTTAAGAAAATCTAAAGAACGTTAATAAAATTTTAAGAATACTAATAAAATATACATATTAAAAAATCTTACAAAAATAATAAAATATAGTTATAATATTATAATATTAAAAATACTTGAAAATTATTATAATATAAATTTTATTATAATATTGTTGTAATATTATAGAAATATAAAATTAACAAAGTAAAATATAATTATAATTTAATAATAAATTATCATTATAGTATTATTATACTGAATTATTATTACAATATTAGCATAATAAAATATTAATATAATAATAAAATATATTATGATATTAATAAAGTAATTTTTTATATTAAAAAATAAATAATTAAATATATATTAATTTAATATTAAAGTATAATATTGTTATATTAATAAAATATTAACTCTAAATAAAATAATAAAAATTGAATAAGTATTAATAAAATAATAAAGTATTAAATAAAATATTAAATATTTAAACAATATTAAAAACAATAAAAAAATTAAAGATTAAAATATTAAATAATTAAATTAGAAATTAAACACTATTTAAAATATTAAATATTTAATAATATTAAATTATATATTGATTATCAAGTAACTGTTTTGAACTGCAAGTGTACTACAAGTGAGAGTTACATGACCACAAAATTAACTGTAGCAACTGCAAGTGGGAAAATATGAGTGTAAAAGTGAGATTTACATGACCACAAATTTAACTGTAGCAACTGCAAGTGGGAAAAGAAGAGTTGCATTTTGCAACTTGTTTTTCAGCGAAACAAACAACGGAAAATGGAAAAGAAGTTTTACGACTTGCGTTTTGCGGCGAAACAAACACGCCCTATATGTATCCTTTTCAACCTCTTTAGTATCCAACTTCTCATACACTTCTTTATACACTTTAGCTCTTGCATTCTGAACAGCATTTTTAGCCTCCTTCTTGCCTAGCTTATACCTCTCAAAACTCAATCACAATTTTTCTTCAAATCTTCATAAGAGTCCCGTTTGATCTTAATGGCAGCTTTTACCTCTTCATTCCATCATGATATGTCCTTACATGGTAGAGCACCACCCCGTGACTCACCAAGTACATCATTAGCTACTCTTTTAATACAGCTAGCAATTTTGTTTCATGTTGTATTGGGATTATCTTGGGCTTTCCAAACTGCTTCATGTAATACTCGATCAACAAAAACTCCTTGGTCATTAGATAAGGTCCTTCACCAACACTTGGGAGAATTTTATGAGAGAATTTTAGATCATCAGTTTTATCACCTGCATCAAATCTCCCGAACAATGCCTTTTACAAAAGGATTTTGTAACTTGTAATTTAGTCATTAGAAAAGGTACAGTATATTTAATGCATTCCTCTAAAGCTCCCGTCATATATTTGTCTTTTCTCCACAAGGAGAGGTTCATGAAACAAGATGTGTATCCTTCGAGAGGTTAATGTTTGTATCATGTAGGCTATGTTTTAGGAATGTCAACAGATTTGGCTTAAGCAAAATATTTCACTCAAACTAAGTAATTCATTTTGCTATGCGGAATGAACTGAATTACGCAAACTGCCGCCCACCAATTGTGACCCATTTCCGATATGCTTCAGAAAAATCAGGTTTAATCCCATCCAGAGAACATGTTTCAGATAAGATGATGCGGACATCCAGCCAGGACCTTAGCGCATATATCATCATTGGAGAAGATAAGTCGCTTCAATTTAGGTCTCCTGAAAACTTTTAGAAAACACGCTATTGGTCTAGTTCCAGGAGCACATCTTTCCAACTTGCCACGTTACCGAGTGAATCCCACAGAGCATACAAAGCTCAAGAGGTAAGTTGATTTTAAGTTGTCCAGTGCTGAAGTTGCATATAACACATTTGTTGATAGGACAACAGATGAAAGCCCCAATGATGAGGTTGCTTATGGTTTTAAGCCTAGACAACTCACATACCTTATCCCCATAGCTAATCACTATATATTTCTGAGTCTGCATCACCATTTACATCATTTGTTGCATCACACGTGCACGACTTACACAAGAAAATCATTGATATTGTTGCTCAAAACAATATCAACTACAAGTTACGAGCTTATGTTAGAAACAAATTAAAAAATTTTAATATTGGTGATGTAAAAAGTTACATGCTTGTAATGTTGATCTATTTTAAATCTTGAAGAAATTAAATGATAATGCTTATTATGGTATAGATCTTCCTAAAAAAATTAGCATTAGTTCTACTTTTAATATTGAAGGCCTAGTGGATTAGAAGGGTCTTGATTTTATCCCACTGGTTGATGAGCCTTCTCCTGAGCCTATTTTTGAGAGTCATTCCCTTCCTCCACTCCAAGATATTTTACCTAACACAGCAGATAAAGTTGATAAAATCTTGAATAATGAGATTATCACCACAAGTGATGGTGGGACTCGAAGACATCTGATCTATTGAAAAGAGAAAGTGTCGACTGATGATGCATGGATTAACCCGGATGTTGTGAAGCGATACGAAAGTATTTCTTCACTAGACTTGACGTGGTCGAGTCCTCTTCCACCCAGAGAGAATGATGCGAATATCCAGCCACGACCTTGGCGCGTATATCATCATTGGAGAAGACAAGTCACTTCAATTTTGTTTGAATGGTTCAAATAGTCTTTATGTATTTTTATTGTATTTTTTATTTTTTTTAGTTTCTTTGTATTAGCTTTAGCACTACATCAAATGTATTCTGAGAGTTAGATTTTGTAAAGCTATAAAAGGCCTCATGTACTATTTAATTAAAGAAATGTTGAATTATTATGAAAACCAATTTTGTGAGTGATCTTGATTCTCCCAAACTCTCTTTAAGTGTGAAACCCTAAAGAAACCCTAATTTAGGGGTGTGAAACCCTCATTAGCCCTAATTAAGAGTGTGAAATCCTGATTAGTTTATCATATCCCCTTTCTCCTATCCCAAAACCCTAATCCCTCCTCAAAATCCTAGCTTTATTAAAAAAAAATTAGACAACTAAAAAAAATCCCAAAATCCTAAAAAAATCAAAAATGTCCTTGTTCATCTTTCCCTACTTTCTTCCTCATCAAACCCAAAACACATACTTTCTTTTTTCTCCCTCTCAAACCATAACCCTAACCCTAGTCGTCCAACTCCCGTTTGTGCCGGCAGCCCCCCTCCCTTTCATTTGCAAGACGCCACCCCCCATCTCCTCTCTTTACTTGCTCGCCCTCTTCCCAAATCTCCATCTCCTACCTCTCTTTCCCCTCTCGACTGCAACACCCAAAGCTCCATCTCCTACTTCTCTCTGTTCTCTTTGCACCGCTAGCACACGCCACCATCACCATCTCCATCTCCAAGTCGACAACCTCATACGACCTCGCCACGACCATTCCGAGGTCAAACGAACTCGCCATCGCTAACCCGAATTCAAGTCGAACCAGGTTATCAACAACATCATGAAGACCTCGCCACATCTTCCTCCCTCTCTGCCCTCGATGCCTCCAGCCTCGGCGCCGCCGCCGCCGCCTCCCGTCGACGGCCTCAACGACTTCGCAACTGTTTCCGCCTCTTCTCACCGTTGACTCCTCCCCGTGATCTTCTCCAACTGTTGTTGTTCCCAAGTAGAGAATGTAGTTCGGGTTCAAATTCAGACCCAACCTGACCCGCGTGCTACAATACAGACCCGGTAGAGCAAAATAGACCCGTTAATAGACCGGGTTTGATTTCAGGCCATATCTCTGTCGTTCGGAGTCTGATTCGTGTGATTCTCAGGGCGTTGGAACCATGACAACTAGATCTACGCATTTACAGACTTCACAAAGAAGTTGAAATCAATGTGATCCTCAGTAGGTAGTTTCTGGTCCCGATAAGTTATTTTGAGCCTGATAATTCATCTCTGAGTTGTTATCGATTTGACTGTTGTCTACCAAATATAAGCGAGATTTGTGATTCTTCTTCCCTGTGATACACTAAGGGCCTGTTTGGGAGAAAAAGATGCAAGTGAAGAAAAATGAGGGTGAAAAATGTGAAAATGTAGTGAAAAATTGAGATTTGTGCAATTCACATTTTCGGTGTTTGGTTGTAATGTGGAATTGTAAGTGAAAAAGTATATTACGTTTTCCGGTGGCTAGTAATGTAGAAGTAAAAGCGGAAAAGTTGACCATAAATAATATTAAATTAAAAATTAATTCTAAAGTGACATTTTAGGACTGTAATTCAACTGTACGTGAGATTTACATGACATCAAAATTAACTGTTTTGAACTACAACTTATTACTAGTGAGATTTACATGACCACAAAATTAACTGTAGCACCATGAAAGTGATAAAATGGTATTGTAAAAGGAAAGTGAAAAGGGAAAAGGGAAAAGAAAAAGGGGTTTTCTCATTTCTCATTTCCGGTTCAAAACAAACAAGAGAATAGGAAATGAGTTTTTTCACTTCCCCGCTTTCCTATAACCAAACATGCCCTAATTTGATATTGATGGTAGAACTTGCTTGCATAGCATAAATATTTTCGTTAATTTATTCTTGAATTGAGAATTGCTTAGTCTACGCATGTTACTTTGATCAAATAATTTACTAGTATTATTAGTTTTCCATCTTTTCCTACGCACGCTCGTATATTATTGGTGAAGTGTGATTTAATGATTTTATTGTTGATTTCTGATCACACAACATGTTTCACATCATAAGATCATTAAGAACATAATAAATAAGATATTATCTGTGAATCACAGACAGATAAGCCACCATCTTAATTCCATATCTTCAAAACCAGTGACCAAGCAATATCTATTTAGAAGAAAGAAATTATAAGCAACTAAACATATTACATAGTCACTTATGAGATAGGTAATAATTCTGACTGTACTCTGTAAATGATAGAACTCAATTGAAGCAAAAAAAAAAAAAAAAAATTATGTGACATCAATCCTTTGGTTTTGCTGTGCTTATGCAGAATGATACTTACAGGATACATTACATGTGGTAGCAAAATTGCTCACGTACTTACAAGTCTCATTCTTGTTTCTTACGTCTTTACCCTCCTCTTTCCAACTCTCTAGCACAAAACTCAACACTTCTTACGAGCCCACCTCAGTAATTAATTGTACATGTCATTGACATACCATTCCACTTCAGCATAATGTCCTCAAATTCTAGGACTCTTAAATCTTACCCATCCCATGCACTGTTCCTTGTCATTCCAAATTTATATTAGCATTTTACTTGATGCCACATCCATTACTTGGGTTTGAATTCTTCCGCAACTTCCCGAACCATACTATATGACATTGTGGGCCATCTCAATTCTATTAAATTTTTCTAAGTTGCCATGGCACATGTCAAATGCATTAAACAAAACATCACCCACCACTCTGCATAGCTTCAGTTCTATTAAATTTGACTTCATAGAATGGTTCATTCTTTTCTATAAGAGGTACATGACAGCAAATAATCTCCAATCACAGCATACCTACTCCCCAGGGAATTTTAAGATGATCCTCATTTTTTTCTATATATTTATGCGCTCTCTTTCCAGCAAATTTAGACCCTCATCCTCCAACTCTTTCCTCAATTACTATTACTATAATCTAAAATTTGTTATAGTCCTCAATATTACCAGAAAAATCATTTATGACAAGTTAAGGTGATGTGGCGCAGCTGGGATGCAGCTAGCTAGGCTGTACCCACTATAACAGTATGATTAGATTAGAAAGGTCATGGCTAGATACCCTGTGACCCTCCTAAACTTGTAACTGCTCCAGAGTACCTCCAGAGTACATAAAACCTAACATCTCGAATTAACTGCATATTTCTCAGGTTTGTGAAGCTAAATTTGGAATCATTCATTTACCTACAGAATCTAATTCTGAAATTTAATAAAATCGGAATGATGTGTGTAATAGTGACTCCATTTTTCCAGGCAGATTGATTGGTAACTCTTCCATTTGAACATTTACAAAAGATTGCCTGGATAATTTATACTTTCAGCCTTTCAGGTATAAATATCAGTTTCCAGGATGTGATCTCTCTCTTGTGAAGCAGGCTAAAATGCAATGCAATTCTTTTATCATTATATCATGGTGCCTGTTAAAACATACTATTTTTGTAGAGGTTTTGCAAATGAAATGGACAGGTCATATTGGAACCAAAACATTTAAATCATACTTATCATTTATTGTGCAAGCTGTTATTGGAGGCAATGAGCCATGAGGTTTTGTACCTTGTATGGCTTCAAAGACAAATCATAGTGGCTTCAACTAGGAGGAAAAGTGGGAGTATACTGGGACGCCAATATGAAACTATTTACAAGATGGTAGTTATATCCAAAGCACCAAATATTCATGTAATAAAGTAGTACAGAATTACAATGTAGATTCTCATTTGCATGGTCATAACATCAAAATATTCAAAAAATCAACGAGCACAACTCTATACATAAGTTACAAGACATTTACAAAAAATTAAATTTGCATACCTGGGTGCACGAGTACTGGAGGAGTTTGAACTCTGGAACTTTTGGAGTGAGCACACAAGAGAACATTACCCCCATGCACATTTTCCATTTGAAAGGAACCCAATGAGAACATAGCACAATATAAATGAATAAGGAGACTATTAAACAACTTTAAAATCAGCATGTATCTTTCACTTGGTATCAAAGGACCACCAGATGTATCATATTGATCATACCC
Organism: Agave tequilana; assembly: GCA_038442645.1. NCBI lineage: Eukaryota > Viridiplantae > Streptophyta > Magnoliopsida > Asparagales > Asparagaceae > Agave > Agave tequilana. The sequence continues at coordinate 104,514 of JAVJIF010033225.1, read as the reverse complement.
CATTGTGAAACAATCATATTCCTATACCATCTTCATCGATTATAACTTTAATGAAGAAGACATTTCTTTCTTAATATGTTTCATAGCAAAATCATAATTAACTGAGAGGATAAATGATTGACTTAGACAGAGAGTTTATAATGAATTTACATTTGATTACCAATCTAATCTTCATTCATGAAATAAGAATACACTTCTTATCTGCTCTAATGAAATGTGTATAGGTAAGCTGTACACATGTCTAAAGCATCGAGAATAAGAATTCTTATGTATATATATTTAACAAAACAATTTGAGCGCTGGTTGGTGATATCATACCCAACTCAAGCTGGCATCACAACCCTCATCCCAGCCAACACTCGCGTGCACAAGGCAAGGCATATTGTAACAATAAGCATGGATTTGGCACTAAAATACTGCACCACTTCAACCCCCCTTTCAACAACTCCTTCATGAACAGCATGGGCGCTTCTCTTTGCACCATCATACAGTTTCCACAACAGGAAATCAAGAAAAGACCTCACAGTTTCAAACGTCACTCTCCCCGTGACATCGATAATGAACCTCCTGTTGCTCGGAACTGCCAATGTGGATGAAACCTGATCAAACCACCCACTGCTCTGTTCCTTCACATCAAAGGACCTCCTTTTATCATTTTCCACAAATGTCTCTGCCCCTTTTTGCTCTAATTCAATTCCTTTCACCGAAGAACACAAACTCGAACTAGTAAACACCTGATGAGAAGTCTTGATCAGGGTTTTGACTGCACCATTACAAACCGAGACCAGTAGTTCCTTCACCTTGGCTTCATGCTCAGGATTTATAATTCCAGCAAAAAACTCATCATATGTATTAACCTGCATTTGTTTCTCCAAGTAAACAGCAACAGCTGAGCTCACAAACAACTGTATACAATTAGCAATCAGACCTCGACACTTTTCATCACTACAAATCCAATGAATCCAGTTCGACACTGGTCCAGAACCCAAATCTAGCTTTGATCCACTGGAATAGAATCCAATAGCCAGATTTCTAGCAAAGCTGCCAACAACAACAGGAACAAACCCGGACCCGGAAGTGGAGAACAGCTTATCAAGAACCCGATCCGTGAACTCAGACTTAGGGCCTGTTTGTTTCGTTGCAAAACGTCGCAAGTCGTAAGTCGTAAAATGAGAATGAAAAAGTGAACTGTAGCAGAGAAAATATATTGTGTTTACGGTGTTTGGTTGATAAAGTGAAGTGTAAATGGAAAAGTATATTGTGTTTTACGGTGTTTGGTTGATAAAGTGAAAGTGTAAATGGTAAATTATATTGTGTTTTACGGTGTTTGGTTGGTAATGTAAAAGTGTAAGTGAAAAAGTTGACCACAAAATTAACTATAGCAGTGATTTAAATATTATAAATACTATTAAATTAAATCTACTATTGCAAATTAAATTGTATTAATAAATTTGAGATAAAAAATTAATAATCTTAATATTTTATTTATAACAATAATATTAATAAAATATTAGTATAAATAGTAAAATATTACTAAAATATTAACTAAATAAATAATATAAAATTTAAAAAAATCTAAAGAATATTAATAAAATTTTAAGAATACTAATAAAATATAAATATTAAAAAATGTTACAACATAATAAAATATAGTTATAATATTATAATATTAAAAATACTTGAAAATTATTATAATATAAATTTTATTATAATATTATTGTAATATTATAGAAATATAAAATTAATAAAGTAAAATATAATTATAATTTAATAATAAATTATCATTATAGTATTATTATACTGAATTATTATTACAATATTAACATAATAAAATATTAATATAATAATAAAATATATTATGATATTAATAAAGTAATTTTTTATATTAAAAATAAATAATTAAATATATAGTAATTTTATATTAAAGTATAATACTGTTATATTAATAAAATATTAACTCTAAATAAAATAATAAAAATGGAATAAGTATTAATAAAATAATAAAATATTAAATTAAAATATTAAATTAAAATAGTAAAATATTAAATATTAAAACATTAAAAAGTTAAAGATTAAAAATATAAAATAATTAAATAATTAAATAAAAAATTGAACACTATTAAAATATTAAATATTTAATAATATTTAATTATATATTGATTATCAAGTAACTGTTTTGAACTGTAAGTATACTACAAGTGACAGTTACATGACCACAAAATTAACTGTAGCAACTACAAGTGGGAAAATATGAGTGTAAAAGTGAGATTTACATGACCACAAATTTAACTGTAGCAACTGTAAGTGGGAAAAGAAGAGTTGCAAAAGTGTTTTGCATTTTACATTTTGTAAACGAAACCAAACAACTTTAAATGTAAAGTTGCAAAACTTTTTACATTTTGCAAACGTTTTGAAACTTACCAAAAACGCCCTTAGTCCCCTCACTCGAACCGGAGCTCGATCCGACACCTCTAACAATTCCAACCGTCAAAAGCCTCAGAAACCCTAGAAAGAGAGCCGACGAACTCGTCCGACCATGCGATCTTGGACATCTGCTTCAAGCTCGCCGGAATCTCGTCAGAATCCGACCGAAGAAACCGATTCAAGTCGGAAGAGACCAAGCTGACAGTCTCAGCAGAGGAGGTTACAGCTTCAGCAAGAGAAATTAGGGTTTTGAGGAGCTTCGATATCTTCCTTCGCTTCTCGACGACGGACGAGAGGTTGTAGAGCCTGCAGGCGCCGTAGCAGGAGGCGCCGGCGGCCGCGAGGAGGAGGATCCATTTACGCCGCCGGTAGTAGAAGTCCATGGAGAGCTTGAGAGAAAGGGGGTGATGAGAGAGAGAGAGAGATTAGGGTTTTGAGGTGGGGATCGGAGGAGCGAAACCCTAGACGGTGACGTTTGGGGAGGTTGAGGAGTTATGGGGGCGAACAGGGTCCAAACTGCCGGCAGATGAGGGAATTTAAAACTCGGGCATATCCGGCCATTCGAATGGAAAATTAGTTAATCGGGGGTCCAGTGGATATTAGCGCCCAAAAATTTGATAAGACCCATTCAATAACTAGCGAGGCGAAATTGGCCGGGCCGGGCCGGACGGGTCTCTTCTGAGCCCAGCAGATCAAAGGACCGGGCCGGATCAAACCCGGGCCCGCTCCCAAATCCGGGCTGCCCGAGCCGGACCCGGTTCCCCAAAAGGGGACACGGGCAGGGCAGGGCAGGGCCATACCCGGCAAGCACGGGTTTTTTATAAAAAATAAAAATGTATTAAAATTCTTAAAAATCACACAAATTTAAGTAAAATTGATACAAATTGTAAAATGCAAGTGTAAATTTTTTATTAATAATCTAATAAATTAGATAAGTTGATACAAATACAGATGAAAATACACATAAAAAAATAAAACTACAAGTGTAGTATATATATTGAAATTGAAGTTTAAATTGATACAAATACAAATTCAAATCTTCTATAGCGCCCCGATTCCCGCAGGTGCGGAGTCGCTACAATGACGTATATACGCAGGGCGAAAATACCCTCACGTATATACTCTAAGCCTCAGCACAGTGAATAAATACAATATACGCAATAATTTCAGTATAAATAAGTACAAGATATCTGCAAAAGGGACAGTGATCATAATAGATATAGAAACAAGAATAAATAAGAAAATAAAGACAGAACAATAAAAACACCTGTGAATAGTATATGTGACGAGTCTCCTATATGTATCCCGTGAAATATCTGATACTATGATATCTCAAATCTCCAACTTGGACACGCAAACTTAGGGCGTCAGAAACGACCTAATGAGTGGTAAAATGAGGGAAGTAGTATATACTATGATAGTATTTACGCTCATGCTAACATATAATATGTGTCACAGTTATTGTAATACAATATAAATATTCTAACAATCGGTATATCAATATTTCAAGTTTTTTATCAGTACTTTAATATTATCAATACTTAACATATTATAACAGTGTTACTTCTACAATACTATTCAATACATGATTATAAACCATAACAATGTCAATTGGGAAGAGTTATATATGTATCAATTAACTTTTTGTTATTATACCATTAACATGTTATTATTATGAATATGAGTAATAAGATTTATTGTTTAGTTATACATTAACAACATCAATCTGTTTAATTAACATGTATCGAGTCTTAATTATTTCTTACTTTTACTGATAGTAATAGTGACGGTAACATGATAATAACAGTGAAAACGGAAACGATCATACTGCAATGCCATGTGTATAGGAATAAAGTGTCCACAATGAATATATGAAATGCAGTGTATACATGTAACATGTTGACGGATAAGGAATAAGAAAATGTAATACAATATAAACAAACAATAATATACATGTATCAGGGATTGCATTTTATTTATACAATAATAACAATCAGTATCGCATTATATTTTAATCAATCTCTTTCTCGTACCACTGACAGTTCATAATGGAGCTCGTACCCTAGTTGAACCCCTCAGACATGGCATACGGGTACCATTATCCGAACGAGAGAATAACCAAATAGTAAGTGTTCCTGACGTCACCATTACTGAGTGATAAATGTATTGTATACTGGGTCTGAATAACGAGTGCACTAAGAATTCCCCCATCATGACAGCACCCCGCGATGTGAAATTTTAGATGTGGCCCCTACATATTCAAGAGGGGGCCCCACCATGTATGTGGTGTGGTATTTTGTTCCGCGTGGCACTTAGTTCAACACACTATGTGCCGGACGCCAGCCTGATCGTGCGTATAACAGGTATACAAGATAACCAAAATCTGAATCTGGTCAATAACAATATCCATAAAAAGAGCACCAGAGACATCCTCGTTACCCAATACCAAGCAGAGTGAGAATTCTAGAAGTGGCCCCCACGAATTCAAGAGTGGCCCCACCGAGTATAGATGCGTGTGGCACTTTTCTCAGTGTGGCACATAATTCCGCACATGTTCCGCTGGACGCTGGCGTGACTGTGCTAATAACAGGTATACCAGAGTACAAGTATGCTAGCTTATTAGTAATATTTATAATATGTAACAAGTTAACAAGATTTTTTTTCAGTAATGTGATAACATGAATAAGTATTGTAACCCCCGATCCCACGGGTACAGAGACGTTACTGCGACATATATACACAGGTCGGAATACCCTCACATATATATGCTAAGCATCATTACAGGTAAGAATCAGAGTACGAAAGTATGTGGCACATTATACATTCCAACATTGAGTATAATTGCAAAGTTATCACCGGACGTGACACAATATTAAAAGAATATTATATCACCGATAGGCGCAAATGTGAGAATGCAATGATGAACAGTACAAAAGATGCTCACGGTTACAAAAGGAAAACTCGAGAGTCTAACAGGGGGCCTGGAAAGAAAGGGCTCTGGACGGTCTGCCGATGATTTACACTTCCACTACGTATCTCTGATCAGCAACTTGGTGAATCCTCGAGCTCCAAGTACCGGGATCTGGATATGCAGATCCAGGGTAGTCATAAACTCCCAACGAGTGGCATGATGAATGCAAGTGGCGTGCCGAGAAAAGCACTCGTGTATCAATAAATCCGAATAAAAACATGCATTAAAAACCGTGTCGTGAGCATACACACCCGAACATGAAAGAGGCATCAAGTAATGAGATGTACAATAACGACAAAACCAATTGTACGGACTCGGTAGATAGATTCATGAGATTGATACCTCGAGGGGATAGTCCAAACAAGAAAATCCTCATCTATATACCATATACCTCATGTATTCGTCGACTGAGTACGCACAACGTGGGTTGTCCACAATAACATTTAAAGAGAACAATATGAATTATCAGAAAGCAGTAATTATACGGTAACTAAAGAATCCGTATAAAACTAAGAATAAGCAAGTCAGGAGATTAGGCACAAATGCAAGTGTAATATCAGGTAAGAGAAAGATTGTGTACAATATGGCAACATCAAGAGAACAGTGGAGTAGTACACAAGTGGTAAAAACAAGAATATATAATATAATAATATAATAAAACTAAAAATCTGAATTAAAACCCATTGAAAGCAAATATGGCAAAACCAGCAGTATAACTCAGAGTACGGCTTCATGAGATAAGTACGTCGAAGAAATAATCCAAATAAAGAAACCCTTATCTATATACCGCATATCTCACGTTATCATAATCGAAATGTTTACAACCTGAATTGCAAAACAACACAATGAATTATTAATTAGCATCTTATTATTATTATTACTCATCCTACCCATATATCTAAGTATGTGCACTGGCGTACGTTCCATCCCACATACGCTCATATATGAGTAAATCAAGGTTGTCATTGGTAACTGATAATGAGACCAATAGCTTATGTTTAAAATAAGTCTCGCACATATCCGGGACCACGACCTAGGATGTTCCGGTGCTGACCCGGAAGCTGTCATCACACACGTGCATTACATGTTTGCATATCATATGTGTCACATTTCTACATTTTAACTTAAATAAAACTCTGCTATTAATGTATTTTCATGTCCAGTGGCGTGTAGGGTAATTAAGGAAGAAAAGAGAGAGATTGAAAGATATATCCAATTTAATCAAAAGTTCAAATCAAAGGGGATCGATTCAAATCCAAAGGTTATGGAAGCTATCTTATCTAAAAACTAAATATATCAGATAAAAAAATATCATCTCATTTTAAGGGAAAAACGGATTATTTGAAGACCCTATCTATTTTGCTAAAGATAAATAAATATCTTATCAATTTTAGAAAACAAATTGAAAATTCAAGAGGATAAATAGATAGGGAGAAGATCAATGAAAAGAATAAGAAGAAAGAAGAGGAGAAGAATTGTGTAAAAAAGATAAGAAACGAAAAGAAAAGGGAAAGAAAGGAAGAGAGAGAAAGGGCGGTGGTATAGGGCGGTTGCTTGGGGAAAAAGAAAGAAAATGATTAGAGAAAAGAAGAATAAAAGGAATTATTTATTATTATTTTTTCGATAAAAATTTTGACTAGTATAGAACGGTTTCCAAAAATTCTAAAGTAGCAAATATTACCTTGAAAACCAATGTGAAAACATATTCCATAAATTCATTCTGATTTGCAAATTAAAATTCCTGGAATCAACCGGTGATACTGGTCGACACCAGATTGATCAGAATTTTGACTAGTTCAGAAAAACCCCAAAAAATAGGTTAAAGTAAAAAAAATATGAGATGTGAGGGGGAGACGGTGAGACAGATTGTTTAAAAGAGAGTAAGAAATAAAGAATTGGAGAGAGAGGGTGAGAAAGGAAGGTAAGGGAGAGGCAATGAGACAAATTGTTTAAAAAAGAGAGTAAGAAATAAAGAAATGGAGAGAGAGAGAGAGAGTGAGTGAAAGTTAGGGAGATTAATGAGACTGATTAAGAGATAGGTTAGGGAAGTCGTTTGGTTTGGCTTCTGGGAAAAGAAAAGGAAAAAGAAGAAGAAAAAAAGAATTGGAGAGAGGGTGCGAAAGGAAGGTGAGGGGGAGACAATAAGACAGATTGTTTAAAAGAGAGAGTAAGAAATAAAGAATTGGAGAGAGAGAGTGAGAGTGAGAGTTAGGGAGATTAATGAAAGGGATTAAGAGATAGGTTAGTAAGAAGAATTGAGATAGAGAGAGGGTGAGAAAGGAAGGTGAGGGGGCAGACAGTGAGACAGATTGTTTAAAAGAGAGAGTAAGAAACAAAGAACTGGAGGGAGAGAGAGAGTGAGAGAGTGAGAGTTAGGGAGATTAGTGAGAGGGATTAAGAGATAAGCTAGGGAAGTCGGTTGGCTTGGCTTTTGGGAAAAGAAAAGGAAAAAGAAAAAGAAAAGAAGGAAGAAAGAAGAGGAGAAGAATTGTGCAGAAAAGAAAAGAAAGGAAAAGAAAAAAGAAAGAAAGGAAGAGAGAGAAAGGGCGGTGGTATAGGTCGATGACTTGGGAAAATGATTAGAGAAAAGAAGAATAAAAGGAATTATTTAGTATTATTATTCTATTCGGTAAAAATTTTGTCTAGTTCAGAACGATTTTCAAAAATTCTAAAGTAGCAAATATTACCCTAAGAACTAATGTGAAATCATATTCAATAAATTCATTCTGGTTTGCAAATTAAAAATCTTGAAATTAACCGGAGATACCAGTCGACACCGGATTGACCAAATTTTGACTAGTTCAGAAAAATCTCCAAAAATAGGTTAAAGTAGAAAATATCATTTTGAAGAATAATATGAAAGTGAATTCTAAGATTTAATTCTGGTTGTGAATTAAAAATCATGGAGCTGATTATCGGTATCGGTTGACATCGAACTCGGAGATTTTTCAGAATAATTTAGAAAAATTCTAGAAAATTTTGAAAAATCTAAAATTAGGAAATAATATCTGGAGCCGAGTTAGTTCAGTCTGACTATTAGGGAGGCCAAATCAAATAGGTACACTGAATCGAGTACTAATACTGTGACACGTACATCGATGGTCGGTTTTACATCTTCACTTCTCCGCCATCTTCTGGAGAGTCTTCAACAATTTCATCTATTATTTTATTCTGACTTCTCGTCTCCGCATCGAGTCAATCCTTCCCTCAGATGCTCATCTCGATGGCTTCTGAAACCAGGCGGTTTCTCGTATCAGTCAACACTCGTCCAATTGTGCTAAAGCAGATTCTGAAGTTATAATAGAGGCAGGAGGGGTTAGTAAATCATGCCCATGATGGAAAGCACATGATATGTCAATTCCTGAGATTTTCACTACGCCAAAATATCAAATTTTCAAATCCTGAGTCTGCATCAATTTCAGGAGCTATACGAGTAGAATAATAATGAAGCTTATTTAATGAGTCTAAACTTCTTGATCTTTTGGATGCAGATAATAAAAAAATTTTAAGCTTAGATGAAGATGTAAGTTGGGATAATTGTTTATTTTCAAATTGAAAATCATAAAAATTATACATATTATTTATAGAATGCTCAATATCATTCAATGCTGAGAAACAATCAGTATAATTCATTTTCTTTCAAGTAAATATTTACATTTATTAAATTAATTCGTGGATCCATAATAGTAGCAAAATAAAATATAGTAATTTTTTTTAAAAACACTTATTGAATTTTTCTTTCATAAGTGCAATAATATCGTGAAACAAACAATCATGTTGATATGTATAAAACAGTTCAGTAATTTCAGTTAACTAGTAAAAAAGTAAATTAGTTGTGGGATAATAAACCCCAGAAAATAATCTTGTTACTCTTTAAATTTTTTTCAGAAATTCACAAAGTACTTCAGTAATTTTCAGTCATCACCGGAAATAAATGTATCTGGTAATGCTGTGAAAATAAACATATCTATTGCAGTCCGATAAGGAATAGATTTTCTCAACATATTATGTGTTGAGTTCTAATGAGCGTTTATGTCCTGAGGTGAACTTCTAATGCCTTGAGTGCTTGGATACCAGACTTTCGACCGTCTCTGAACCTGCTACCCCCGTGCTACTGTGTGGTTGAGATTACCCGACCTCCCTCCAGCTCTATGGACTTGAGCTGCTCTGGAGCTAATTGTTGCGCTTGCTGGTCTGTTGGTTAAGTTGGATCAGGCCACTGAGGTGTTCTCTAAGGGCCGGTACGCCAGTGTAACTGTTGAGATCGAACTTGCTACACCTCTGGTGCCTGGATCTGATGTGCTGTGTGAGAACTCGACTGCTCCTTTCTGGTATAGCTTCGAGTACGAACACATCCACCTGTTCTGCCGACGATGTGGCCTTGTTGGTCATCGACCCATCGATTGTCCCTCCCCTGCTTCGTCCTCCTGCTTCGTCCTCATCTGAAGCAACTCCATCAAAAATGTGAATGTCGAGATGGCTTCTGAACCTGAGGAGATGACCACAGCCAACGGTGATGATAACAGACCCCCACCAATGTCGCGGATCCATGTTTGTCGCCATCGGCGACCATCTAGGGTTCCTATCAGCCTCCGGTCCCTATAGATGAAGCTCCCCAGTGTCTCGGCCCTGATGTTTCTTCTTGGGCTGTTGTGCCGTCCGGCCCTAGTTCTGAGCCCGTTTTGCATGACAGTTCAGTAAAAAATCCCAAAAATTTTTTTGGGATTTTTCTATGGACCGACAAGGCTGGGCCTTCAAGCCGAGGAGGAAAACCCCAGAATTGTGGGGTTTTTTCGGGGGAAGTGGGCCGAAATGCTCTTCTGCTTCCAGCCGGGCCCAAAGGCTATAAAGCGCGGGTCCTTTCTCCTTCATTCAAATGTGGGAGAGCTTATGAGGCGACAAACCGACCACAACGTTCCAACGAATCAAAGCGCTGGACACCAGATACGACTTTGGAGGAAGCAATGGCATGTGTTCAGGGGGCATTCACTCCATTGGCACTGAATCCTCCGTTGGGCAACCAACAAGACAAGCACCTGTACACTCCAACCAGGATTTATGCAAAGAAGAAGGGGAAGGTTATTATTGCTAAACCGACATCCACTGCACTCAAACTTGATAAGCAATTTAAGCACAAGTGATCAGTCAGAGGTAAGTGCCTCTACCTATTCCCTCTCCCTGCCGCTTTATGTGAAGACGAAGATCAGGACAATGATGTTGATCTGGATGAAGCTGTTCTGGATTTTGATGATGTACAATTCCCTCTGGGAGTTATTTGAACTCTGGATGTTTTAGGGTATTTTGTATTTTGTTTTGTTTTTGTTCCTTTTCTCTGAATATATATAAAAAAAAAAAAAAAACAGAGTCGGATCTTGTGGCGGGACTAATTTTCCCGCCATCTGTCCAATCAATCTCCTTCCCTCGCCGCGGTGCGCCGGGGGAGCGAGAGAGACGAAAAAAAGGAAAAAAAGGGCCCTAAAGCCATGGGGAATCGCCTCCGTTACTGGCTACTGAAGACGGAGCGCAAGGAGTGGACGTGGGACAACCAGCGATCCAACGGCGGTATGTCTCACTGGGACGGCGTCAAGATCAATCAAGCCATAAACAACCTCAAATCAATGAAACTTGGGGACCTCTGCATCTTCTACCAATCGGGATCTGGCTGTCGCATCGTCGGAGTCGTGGAGGTCATCAAGACCTGGCACGACACCGGCGACGGGTGAGCGGTGGACCTCCGATCTGTCGGCGAGTTGAGGAGAGCCGTCGATCTGAAGGAGATCAAGGAGAACAACGAGGCGATGGAGGGGTTCGCGCTGTTGAAGCAGCCGACTCTCGGTCGTGCCGGTCGAAGAGAAGATCTGGGGGAGTATTTGTGAGATGGGCGTTGGACTTGGGGACGAGAAGGAGGAGCAGCAGCAGGCGGGAAAGAATTAAATGTGTGATTTTCCCCTTTGTTGTTCGTGAAAATTGCTTATTTGCTCATTAATGCATGTTTTGTTTTAAATTTGCATATTATCCCTCTGAAAAGGATCTTGTCCTTGTGCCTATTGCGCAAATTGCGAGTTTTTGGGGATTAGGACGCAATAAACTGAGTTTTTAGGGTCCACCATTTTATTCAAGTTTTTAGACTTTTTAGTTTCCACTCTGTGATTGAGGCGGCGTCTGAGAGATGTTGCCGAGGAGAAGGTTTCTCTCGTTGCCAATGGTGATAGGAGCCGTCATGTGAGTTCAATCCCTCTCCTTGATTCTTGGTTTGATTTCATTTTGGGTGGTATGAGTTTAGATTTTAGCTGTTGATCCTTTTGGGGATTAGTTTTTTTTCTCCGAACCCTAAAACTTTGCCTGGATTTTTTCGAACTCCCTTCTCTTTCAGCATTCAGTGTGTTTTTTCAGGAACTTTTACAGTGTATGCAAATGTTTGGGGGCATTTACTTTGATTGTACTCGAAAGCTTAATGTGAAAGGAACCCAAGCTAGCAAGCAATTTAGACTTTGAGTGGCAATGATACTGTTGTTTTTTGCTTTTATGAGTGAAAACACGAGAAAATAGCTCGAGGATGGGAACAAACAGAAATTGAGTCGAGAAATTGCTGTCTCTTGATTGTTTAGCAAAAAAGAGACAGAAATGAGGAAAAATTGTCTCTGCTTCAGAAAACTTTGTGCCTTTGTGGATTAATATATAGGAACTGTTATTATGTGATCTGACTTTAACATTTGATGTTCATTTTTGGTTAGGCTTTCCATCTTTTGGAAATTTAGGGTGTGATTCACTTTTTTATTTTCTATGTTTTTTTTTTGGGGGCATGGAATGATGCTGAAGAGTGGGTTTTGAACATAAGTCCTTTATAAGTCTCAACTGTGTGCCCACTTAGCACTAATACATCTAAACATTTCATTCATCTTCTAGCAGTCGTAAATTTGTTGAAATTTCATAGTCCATACTTCAAGATATGGCTATTTTATTATGTAAAGTAAACTTTTAGCATTCAAAAGCCAAAAATACTTTCCCACGATTTTGTCCTGAATCTAACTTTAAATATTTTAGACTTTAATGGATTCACTATTATAAGCACTTGCAGGTGCCCATGTCATAGTGGGCTTTAATATGTTTGAATTGATTTTGGAATGTTACAGGCCAGATATATTTTTTGGATTCAAAATTTACATAGCCTCCATTTTGCATTTATCATCTTGGGATGAAACTATGTTGTGGTGATGAATGCTCAGTATTGTTCTCATTATGCTTTGCTTGTCAAATTAACAATGCTTTACTTAATTTCTGAATAAGAATTTCTATAAATGCCTCACCATGAACTCCTTTTAAATAAGTTCAATACTGTTATGCCTGACGAAAGTGCTATATTGGCATGAAAAAAGTTAAACAATGACATTAACCACTTGTGCAGTTCTCTTGTTTTGAATTATGTTTTTTTTTCCATTTATGCTTTTAGCAATATTTTGGACATGTTCAGATATGGTTTTTGTTCCATCATTAAGACCATAATCAACACAGAGATGATTATTCATACCTAACTCTTATAACTAGTTCATTCAGTCTATGTTGTTTGTTTACATCTACTTTTGTCTTGCTTGTGTTGATGCACTTACATGAATGATTCACCATATGGGTGGCTAACAGAATAGAATGGATTATTCTGACCTCAGCTACTCATATTTATTGACCAGCCATTGTAACTTATTTCTCCTTTCTGCTCTCTAGGGCATGATTTATAATGCATGCGATAATGTTTATTAAACTATGTTAATGGTGCTGGTGTCTGAGAACATTTAGGATTTCATTTAGAGAGAATTGCATGGCAAACTAGCTCTTCAAAGAAAGAGATAACAGTGAGAAAAAAGGATAATAGCTCTGGTAGTTAAAGTTTGTCATGAAACTACATAATGGAAAGGACTTCTGGCGGTAGTTTAACAAAACGTAAGAACAGAATGCAAAATTATATCCAGTATTGGCATAAATTTAATTATATGTGACATCTAATTGCAACAACTCTAACCTCCTTGCCTTTTCGTGAACCGAAATTCTGCTTTATTGTAATTCTCAAATGACACCGATAGCTTGTTATAATCATGCATGTTCTATTGGAAGGAATGGATGCACCAATTTTGTTCTCAGTAGTGGATGGTCTGTTCTGAATTAAGTCAGTGTTGACTTCTGTAGGTCTTACATAATTCATTCCTTTTATTAAGATGTTGGATCCCTCTGAACCTCGAATGCCTTCTTTTGGAGGGTAGAATTGTCGTTTAAAGCTTATTTGGGGAAAAATGGTTTAATGGTGGTTTTGCTTATTTTCAAGGGATAATGGTAGCCTCATGAGTTTTACACTCTGTGATAAAAAGAATACACTGAAACATTGATGTGGGATCAAGAGCTAAAATTTGAATTGAGACATGAACACGGATCACAACCCGGTTCTAGGCTTCACCATCTGTTGATTCAATCCAATAGATCAAATCAAGACCAAGAAACATTTATTTTTACTAAATCTTCATTGCTTTATTCATTGAGTTGGGCCCTTTAAATAGGCTTCACTTGACTACAAGTTTCAACCAACTTCCAATGCGGGACTAAATAAAAAGCAACAAAAATAAATACAATACTGAAAATAAATACGACCAACTAGACTCAATCTCAACCCTAAATACTGACACCAAACGAAGCCCAAATGAAGTCAAACGAAAATCAAACACAACTACGACACGTGTACTAAACAGTTGTTTAATAAAATCAAAATGAACAATATCAAACACAACTCAAAACTAAAATCAAAGGTGGATGATGTCCCTATCAACTCTCCCAGGGTAGAAAGAACTTGACCTTGTCGAGTAAGGCTCCCAATGACGCTCGTAGTACTCCAATAGACCCGGAGCCAATCGCTGCAGGTCATTTCGAGTAATCCATGCATCATCAGATTTAGCACGACTGTTCCAACACACTAAATATCGTCTGCAACCACCATCTTGGGTGGAGATAATTTGGTCATCCTGAATGCTATCAATCTGTTCTGCCGCAAATGGGACATGTGTAGTAGGTAGTTGTGGCGAATGAAGTCCCTCAAAGAAAGGCTCGGGAGTAGGCTCATTAAGATTCACTAGTGGATTATTAAAGTTAAAAGGAGGACCTTTATAAGCTGCTAAGTCTGAAATATTAATGTGAACTAATCTCAAAATCCAAAGGTAAATCAAGTACATAGGTATTTGGATTATTTTTTTGAGAATGTTATAAGACCCCGCACTACGAGCATGCAATTTCTTAATAATTCTAGGCGAAAACCGCTCAGGTCGAATCTAGATCATTACATAACACGGTTCAAAGACTCGGCCGAGTCGGAGACGACTCGGTCGAGTTGTATCCTTCTCGGCCCGTTCCGAGACGAGTCCGAGTCATGAGTCGGTCGACTCAACTCAGAGGAGACCGACTCGGCCGAGAATCGGAGTTGACTCGGTTGACTCGGCCGATTTACGGCCGAATCAGTCATGACTCGGCCGAGTTGACTTCGATTCTTGGCCGAGTCAGCTCGAAACGTATATTCACCCGTGACGAACTGGTATAAAGAAAAAAAGGAAAACAAAAAAAAGAAACTTACCTTTCTCTCGCTCAGACCTGGAGATCGCCGCTGCTACCCGATCGTCGCCGCTCAGATCTGGACTCCGCCGCCGCTCGATCGCCGCCGGCCGCTCCTCCCCAGCCCCAGGTAATGTTCCTCCCTCTCTGTCTCTTTCCCTCTCCCTCCCTCTGTTTCGCTTTCCCCCTCCCTCTCTCCCCTGTTTTCTCTCTCCCCTCTCCATCTCTCGTCTCTGTCTCTTTCCCTCCCCTTTCCTCTATTTCTCTCTCCCCCTTCCTCTCTCACCCGCTTTCTTTCCCCTCTTTCCATCTCCCGTCTCTCTCTGTCTCTTTCCCTTTCCCTCTCCCCCTCTCCCTGTTTCCGATCTCTCCCCCTCTCCCTCCTTCGAGGTATAAGAGAAGCAGATGATGATGGTAGTGGTGAAGATGTGAGGGTTTATTCAGTTCTAACAGTGATGATGGTGAAGATGGTGATGATAATGACATTGATGACAGTGATGGCGTTGATGGCGGCGACGGTGACGACAATAATGCACAATAGTACTGATGGAGGAACTTACAGTCTTGAAGGTCATATGCAAATGTTGAGTTTGACATCAGGCCAACATTATGGTGTGAAATATGTCCATGACTACAGACCACAACTTAAGAGATTTACGAGCACTAGTATCAGTTTATCTACTTACCGTAGAGATGATTATGATGATGATTTTGTGCCTCATTGCAATTTAATGTAGAATAACTACATTAGCATGTATTTTTGAATGTAGTTTGTGCAATTTACTATATTGTGCATGAATTTTGATATGCTTCTACCGACGACGCGTGTATTTATACTTTCGCTTTATGTTTAGTATGCTAAGTGGTATGTTTTGAATATGTGATAAATGAATGTGGATGTCAACTTTTTTTAAAGATTTGTCGTGATTTTTTCAGAAATTTTTGAGCTTTTTATGTAGCATTTTGCGTGTATCGCTCGAGACTGATCCGAGTTGACGAGACCGATCCGTCTCAGTGCCCGCCGAGTCGGCGGCCGAGACCGCGATTGTGAATCATGTTACAGAATAACCCTCTTTAAATTCAAGATGCATGTGGTGCCAATTAGCACGGGATTTATAATATGTATTATTTTATTGAATTTTCTTTCTAATCTCTTTATGCAAATCATGAATATGTGATGCAGATGCAGACTTGGATACTCTATGATGAACAACAGTAGAGGGCTTAGCGTCTAACATATGCTAAAAAGGTCTTCCTAAATAGCTAGTCAACTTGACTCCCTATTGGACACAGTTTCTAGACGCTTGGATTTTGGATCAACCATCACAACCTCTATCAAAAGGGATTATTAGGTGTATCACCCTAAATGTACGTGGCAGCTTACATGTTATTTTAACAATAATGACAAGAGATCCTAACAGGTAAAGTCTGAGAGAATGCTCTCTTTTGTTTAGCTGTAATGAAAGACAAATTGATAATCTGTAAAATGTTAGATTCTCCCAATAACGACATCTTTTGAGTTTTCAGATATGGATCTACCATAGATGGTAACATTCTTGACCTGACTTACATCCATTGCCACGAGATCGCATCAGAACTTGTCCTTGTAGATATGAATGTTTTTGGGACAAGGTATTATTGTCTGACCTTTAGTGACAACTCATATTCCGCATCTCCTTCTTGGTCATGAACAATCTCCTCTAAATCATCTTGGTCATTGTCTTGTCTGACTGAGTCTCAATAATCAAAGTTCTTATCTTGCTCGGACATTGTACATCAATGTGACCAAACCTTTGACACTTAAAACATCGATCCTGGTTAACTGATCTAGATGACTCGTTATACCTCCTTTGCCTTTATCATCATGCTTCTGAGTAAAGTTACTAGATTCAAAATGGGACTGAGATTGGGACTTAACAGTGGTGGCCTTGTTGGTGTTATCCTTATACTATGTGCGTTTAGTGAAAAGAAAATCTTGAAAACGATTTAGATCCTAGACAAGCTGATAAGTCTGTTCTAGAGTGGAGATACCTCGCACAAAGAGCTTACGCCTAAGATCTTTCCTCAGTCTTGAGCGAAATCTAGAGAAGAGTATGGTGTCAGACTCATTCTTGCCATACCTAACTAGAAATTTATCAAACTTGATGTTGTACTTCTCTACTGGTTGATTATCTTGCGTCAAAAGCTGTCATTGATGACACATGTAAATATTTCTCTTAGAGTTTCAAATTCATCTCACCCTAAGTCTGAACCACGATTCAAGGAATCGGCCGAGTCAGATACGACTCAGCCGAGTCGTATCCGACTCGGCCGCTTACGATATGACTCAGACTCCCGAGTTGATGGGCGGGTGTCGAGTTGACCGAGTCGACTCCGAGTCGCACCCTACCCGGGTCGACTCGGCACCCGTGAATCCCTAACTTAAAGGGGAGAGAGACAGATCAGATCTGATCTCTCTTACGCTACCCCTTCCTTCTCGCGTTCTGCACCAGCAAAGGAAAAAAAACCCCGTCGCCGTCGATCTCTCGCCCTCGCAGGTATCTCTCCTCTCTCTCTCTCTGTCTCTCTCTCCCCCACTCTTTCTCCGTCTCTCTTTCCTACTCCGTCTTCATCGATCTTTCTCCCTCTCTCTCTCTATGTCTCTCTCCGTCCTTATCTCACCCCCTCTCTGTCTCTATCTCTCTCTCCCCCTCTCCCTCTCTCTCTGTGTCTCTCTCTCCCTCTCTCCCTCTCTGTCTCTGTCTTTCTCCCTCTGTGTCTCTCTATGTCCCTTTCCCTCTCCCTCTCTGTCTCCTTCTCTCTCTTCTTTTCCCTCTCCCTCTCTCTGACCCTCTCTCTCCCTCTCTGTCCCTGTCTCTCTCTCCCTCTGTGTCTCTCTGTTGGACTCTCTCCCCCTTTCCTTCTCAGTCTCCATCTCTCTCTCCCTCTATCTCCGTCTCTCTCTCCCTCTGTGCCTTTCTCTTTGTCGGACTCTCTCACCCCCTCTCCCTCTTAGTCTCTCTCTCACCCTCTCCCTCTCGCTGTGTCTCTCTGTCCCTCTCTCCCTCTCTGTCTCTGTTTCTCTCTCCCCCTCCCTCTCTTTCTCTCCCCCTCTTCTTCCCTGTCTCTCTTCTTCCCTATCTCTGTCCTCTCCCTCTCTCTATTCCTCTCTCTCCCCTCGGTCCCTCTCTCACCTTATCTGTTTCTCTCTCCCCTCAATCCCTTTCTCTCCTTCAGTTTAATTTATTTGAGTTTAATGTAATTTAAATTAGTTTAGTTTAGTTAAACTTAATTTAAGTCAATTTAATTTAATAAAATTTTGTAATTATAATTAAGTTAGGTAATTTAATAATTTTATTGAAGTTAGGTAATTAAGTTAGTGTAACTTAATCTAGTATAAACTAGTTTAGTTTAATTAATTTAGTTTTATTTAATTGAGTTTAATTTAATTTAAATTAGTTTAGTTAACTTAATTTAGGTTAATTTAATTTAATAAAGTTTTGTAATTATAATTAAGTTAGGTAATTTAATAATTTTATTGAAGTTAGGTAATTAAGTTAGTTAACTTAATCTAGTATAAATTAGTTTAGTTTACTTTAATTTAGTTTAATTTAATTGAGTTTAATTTAATGTTGTTTTGATTTAGTTAATTTTAGTTTTAATTTAATTTAACAGATAATTTTTTAAATTTCAGTATTACTCCAAAGCAACGCGATATTGGATGGGAACATGGTACCCCTGTTGGTGGAAGTCGAAAACTTGTGAAGTGTAATTATTGTGGGAAACAAGTCCATGATGGTATCACTAGATTGAAGCAACATATAGCACATGTACCCAGTCAGGTGGAAGGATGCTTGCGAGTATCATAAGAGGTATCTCAAATAATGAGATATCTTTCTAAAGGTAGCAAAGAAAGCGGCCATAAAATCTAAAAAAGAGCGACTTATGAGATCTTTAAGTGAGGAAGATTTTTATGATGTGACCGATGAAGATTCTGATAATGAAATTGAAGAAGTTGGTGGTTTAGAAGGAGTTGAAAGAAGACAACTAAAACAAGTTATGAAAGAAAGTCGTGAAATGGCTTGGAGATCGGCAGGAGTTGATATTGGTGGCAGTAGTTCGCAGCCTTCAGGATCAGGGCTTAACCGTGGGTTGCGTCGGAGTATGACTATGAGAGAAGCTGAAATTTCAGCTCGTGGTATTAATCCTTACATGTTCCCAATAAAACAGAAATCAATCAAAAACATGTTCTCAACTGAGAATATTAAAAAGGTTAGAAAATCCATGACGAAATTCTTTCACTACAATGCAATACCATTTAATGCAGCTGACAGTGGTCCTTACTGCCAAGCCATGATTAATACTATTGCGGAGGCATGCCCAGGTGTAAAAGGCCCTATAGGGTACCAGATTGGCAATCTATATTTAGAGGAGGAAATGAAAGAAATTGAAGTATATATTGCTTCAATAAAAATAAAATGGCTGCAGTATAGTTGCACGATCATGTGTGATGGTTGGAATTCTCGAAATAAAAAGGCTATTGTTAATTTCATGATTTATTGTGATAGAAGCACGATCTACCATACTTCTGTTGATACTACTAATATCTCGAAGACTGCTGATTATATATTCCCGCTAATGGATAAAGTTATTGATGAAGTTGGTGAAGAAAATATCATGCAAGTTGTAACAGATAATAAGGCAAATTTCAAAGCAGCTGGTCACATGTTGATGGAGAAGAGAAAACATTTGTTTTGATCTTCCTGTGCAGCACATTGTATTGATTTGATGCTTGAAGATATTGGCTCTGTGAAATCAGTCAAGGAGACATTAGATGATGCTAAGATGATCGCATCATTCATTTACAATAGCCTTAAAGTGGTGAATTTAATGAAGCTATTTACCAGAGATAGAGATTTGTTGAGACCAGGTATAACACGGTTTGCTACGAGTTTATTTCTATTGAAAGCCTTATTCACTATGAGCAAGATTTGAAAAGAATGTGTACGACTACCGAATGGCGTGAATTCAATAAGAAAATCAGTAGAAGTGTGCGAGATAAGGTTTCTAATCTCATTCTGACCGACCGATTTTGGAAGAAGGCAAGAGGTTCAAAACATTATGGATCCTCTTGTTAGAGTCTTGAAGATAGTAGACCAGAATAAGAAATCTACATTATCTATTATATATGAAGTTATAGATAGAGCAAAATTGGCTATAAAGGCATCAAATAAAAACTGAAAGAAGTACTAGGATATCATTGATAGAATATAGGAGACATAATTGCATAGATACTTGCATGCTGCTGGTAATTCATTTGCCTAGAAATCATATTTGTTGACTAGAAATTGAAACTGTCATATCATAACAATCATATGCTTATATTATTATAGCATATTTTTTAAATCTAGCACTCTAATATTCAAAAAACTTTTTTACACATTCAGAAGTGAGAAATGGATTAAAGGAGGTCATTAAAAGATTGGAGCCAGATTTGAATAAACAAGCAAGAGCTATTAATGAGGTAATAATAATTTATTTATTTCATCGATATAATGTTATGCAAATATTAACACCTGTGATGTGTATTCTCACAGATAAAATTATTTGTGGATAGAGTTGGAGAATTTAGAAGCTCACTGATTAGAAGAGCAGTGCAACAATCTCTTTCAGCTGATTGGTGGATTAATTATGACGAAGAAGCTCCCAATCTGCAGAAAATTGCCATCAAAGTTTTAAATCAAATATGTTTTTCATCGGGTTGTGAAAAAAATTAGAGCACGTGGTCGCTGATTCATACAAAATTGCGCAACCGGTTGGCAATGAATAAGTTGCATAAACTAGTATTTGTGCATTACAATATGCGGTTGCGAGTAAAAACTTGACATGTAAAAGCGACACTAATGATTATTAAAACCCAATTGATCTGAACAAGATTTTCAATGATAATGATATTTTGGATGAGTGGATTCGTGAGGGAGAACAACCGATGTTACCACCAGATGACTTAGGTTGGTTGGATGAAGGTATTCGTCGTAGTGACGAAGGTGGCGGTGATGATGGTGATGGCGATGATGATGGTGATGACAGCGGTTATAGAGGTGATGGCGGTAATGATGAAGAGACATATGGTGTTGGTGGAAGCCAACGAGGTGGTGTTATAACATGGGATTCAGAATATTATGTCACACAAGATACAGATCATGGAGGCCGGGCGGGGATTTCGCAATAGTGTAGGCATTTGGATCGGTTGGTCGATTTCAGTTCTAGCGATGATTATTCAAGCGGAAATGATAACTACTCACATGGTCATCATAGTCTTGAAGGCCATTTACAGGGGTTGGGTTTGACATCTGGCCAATATTCTGGCACTGATTATTCTAGCATTAGTGAATATTCTACTAGCAGTACTGAATATTGAAGTTTTGAGTATTATCACCATGGAGCTGATATTGCACAACCCCTGCCGCCATATTACTCTGATAGTGGATCCTCTGGCCAATCATCTCAGTCTACAAGATCTCACCCACAAACATATTATTATCCTTATGGAAATTATATACCTGGTTTTTATACTTATCGCGGGGATGATGATAATGATGATTTTGTGCCTCCTCGTAATTCATTGTGGAAATGACTATATTAGCAGGTACTTATGAATTATTTTGTGCAATTTACTATATTATGCATGTATTTTGATGTCTTTCTACCGATGACGCTTGTATTTATCTTTTACGTTATGTTTTGAGTGTTAGGTGATATGTTTTGAATATGTGATACATGAATTTTAATGTCTACATTTTTTTAATGATTTGTCATGATTTTTTCATAATTTTTTGGCGTTCTATGTAGCGTTTTGCGCGTATCGTCCGAGTCCGATCTGAGTCGCCGAGACCGATCCATCTTGGTGCCGGCCGAGTCGGCGGCTGAGACCGAGATTTGACCCATGGTCTGAACGGTCTTCTGTCTTCTAAGAGTCATCATCTTGTCTATATTAGCCCAATATTGCTTAGCCTGACCAACCAAATTCATCTTGGCAAATGGGATCCGCCTCCCATCTGACATATAATACTAGTCAAAATAATGATCCATGTCTGATGTCCAATAGAGAAAATTTTGGGATCAAATTGACCATCAAAGGTCAGTGCTTCTGGTTTAATGTTCTGTAAGTTCATTCCATCATGATCAAGTTGAATACTATACCTAATTGTGTGATTTTCAAGTTGAGGCCCATTCTTACTATCATTCTCAGTAGTCTCACGGTCTATTCAGTCTAAAAGTTTCCTATTGCTTCTCAACTCTTACTTGACATTGTCAAATCAGGTAGATAAGTCTTATAAGAGCTTTGTAATGCTAGCAATGTTGGGATCCATTTCAAAAGTTGTCTCGAAGGTGATACTGTGTTCTACTACAGGTGGGCATGCAACATGATTTTTCTAAGTGCAAAACCTAGATGAAATGTAAAAATTATGAACTAAAATGTCAACAACGAAATGAGGCCTAAATATAGCCTAATAAGAATGAAAATTAATCTTAACACCTAACAATGCTCCGATGTGGGATGCACATGATAATTTAGAAATCAGTAAGTAGTTCAATTATACTCACCTACTAGATTATCTCACAACTTACGAATGTTTGAGCATTAAGGATTTATTAAGATAATCAAATAATTAGAAACCATGCAAGTAATGGTAGGTCATTGTAATATTGCATCAAGAGAATTAATCAACTATCTAGACTTAGAAAATAGTTCTATTTTAATATTCAGATTAGAGTTAAGAAAAGTTTAACTAATTCACATGCTCACAATTTTAGAGGAACAACAAGAATATCAATAGCATCAAGGATAATTGAGATTTTTTTAATGTTATTGGAAAAGAAGTAGAATCGATAAAATTAGGGTTATCTCGAAGAAATACCGACTACTGATGGCTGAAAATTGCTCACAAGGGTTTTGGACAGTAGTGGTATGATCTGAAAAAGTCATTATTCGAAAACGGCGTGAATCGGCCCTGAAACAGCTTCTGAATCAACTAGACTGAATCAGACCGAGTCAGAATCGAGTCAGCACCGAGTTAACTCGGTCAGCTCGGGATGGAACCGATGATGTCAGCTTGCCTTGGGTGCGTCAGCTTCGGTTCGGATGACATCGACTTCGGCTTGGGTTCGGCTCAGTCTGAGTCGATGACGTCAGCTTTCAAGCCGCTGACAAGCTGATGTCAGCTTCGGTTCGCGGCGACCTGGCTCGGGTTAGATTCTGCGCTGCAAGCGGGTCAGGTCGGGTTCTACTGTGAGCCAAATAGATCAATTTTTTCCTTCGATCTAGCGTGGATGGCAGCACTGGCAAGGGATGACGATGGAGGCTTTGTGCTGTCGGCGGTGTTGATCGAAGACGTGGGCGAAGGCAGAGAAGAATGAAGCCTGACGGGGAGTGGCGGCGGTGTCGACGATGAGGTCGGACGGTGAGGGGATGGCGGTGTTGTTGGCGTGCAGTCGCGGGAGGCAGGAAGGGGTGGTACATGGTGCTTCTGTTGACGTGGTGGCATCGTGAGGCGTCAATGAGGTCGATTGAGTGGCGGCTGCGGCGGTGGCGGATCAATGTGAGTTGGTAGCGGAGTTGGTGGGTTGTAGAGGCTCGACGGTAAGGAAGAAGAGTGAGTGGTTGGTGGCTGTCGTGGTCAACGGCGAGACCTCTGGCGGAGTCACAGAGGTGGTGCGGTGATCTAACCAGGCGTCGCGTCGTGGAAATAAGTGAGGCGGCCGGAGACGAAGAAGAAGACGAGAGGGCTACAACGACAGTCAATCGGTTATGATGGAAATCTCGAAGATGGTGGTGAAGGCAGAGGGTGAGGCACGGCGGCAGAACAGGGTTAGGGTTTTGGTGAAGAAGATAGGTATGGGACGATGAATAGTTTCCCTTTCTAATTTCTGATTTTTTATTCTTTTTTCTGATTTTTTTAAGCTAGGAGAAGAGAGCTAGGGTTTTGGACTTTTTTAAAGAATAAAAAGAGCAGGAATCTAGCTCTGGTATCAAAATTGATGTGGGATCAAAAGCTAAAATTTGAATTGGGATATGAATACGGATCACAACCCAGTTCTAGGCTTCACTATCTGTTGATTTAATTCAATAGATCAAACCAATACTGCAATACCAAGAAACACAATTTTTAATCAAAATTTCATTGCTTTATTCATTGAGTTGGGCCCTCTAAATAGACTTCACTTGACTACAAGTTTCAACCCACTTCCGATGTAGGACTAAATGAAAAACAACAAAAACAAATACAATACTGAAAAAATACATGACTAACTAGAATCAATCTCAACCCTAAATACTGGACTTAAACGAAAACTAAACACAACTACGACACATGGATTAAACAGTTCTCCAATAAAATCAAAATAAATATTGTCAAACACATCTCAAAAGTCAAAACTAAAACCAAAGGTGGATGATGTCCCCATCAACTATTCTCCAAAATAGAGGGTTTCAAACAATTATGTACATACACCTCGGATGTTGTGTTCATGTAGAGGATTATTCAATCAACAACATTTGTAAATTAATATAAGATGGATCGTACGATAAAAGGCAGTCTTAAGTCTTAACCAATTCTTAGTTGTGAATGCGAATGACATAACCTTGGTGCTTTGATCAGAAAAAGAGGTAAAAATGTCAAATATTATTCGGAAAATCATGCCCCATATTGACTAGCAACCTATATGAGGTATTGAAGCATGGAAGCAAGTTTAGTCATCATCAGTGGGTTACTATGGAGTGTGTCATCCATCTACATTTGGTTGCTTGAATGCCATAAGAGGTTGGTCATTGCCATTGAAGAATAATTAAGGTCTTACTGAAAAGTTTATGTTCAATACGGTCACGTTATTGGTGAATTGTACAATATCTATAAATTACTCCATGATGGGAAAGGATGAATGGTGGACCTGCATTGTGGGCTATCCAAAGGATTATTGGGTTGTGAGCTACTCAAGGGATTATTTAGATATATTTTTGTGATGGCAGGTAAGTTCCTATCATTGTGTACTAGGCTTGCACGTGCACTTGAAAATGAAAATGTTTGTGCGGTGCAGCTTAGAAGGATTAAATAATATTTATATCACGCTATAAATTAAATTTAGCTTTATAAATAACTTGTTAAATTTAAAAATACAAATGTTAAATTTAATTTTGGATGGTTTAAATATAAAAGTCATATGAGTATGAATATGCAAAATTCATGATGTGCAAATAAATTAACGTGAATTTAATTCTAGATTGTTTAAATATAATAATCATATGATTATAAATACATATATGTATTGATGTGCAAATATATGTACTTAGGATGGGACTTTTGTGAAAATAGTAATATATGTTTAAAACACTCACGATTATCAACATGGGGGCCCTACATTTAAGAGGCCAACCCTCAAACTTCTCTCCTGCCCACTGGAACTTTCCCTGAATTCAATTAATCGGTCACGAGTTATGTGCCTTTATTTTGGGCGCACATGCGCCTGAAAAAGAAAAAAAGAAGAAAAATATAAGCAAAGCAAGCCTTTGTTGTGGGACCCAGTCTGCGAAACAAAAAAACACAAGCGCAGCTGGTAGCTCACGATGGGCCACACATACACTCTTGTTATAATAATAGAGATATTAATCATTAGTATTAGGACGAGAGTGCATACACACCAGATGAACATGATTTGATTTAGATTTTCGATCCATGCAAAGATCTTTGTGGGATTTAGTAAAGACGCCATAGTTCTTGGTTGTGGTTGTGGTGAGTGTGCATGGCGCAATTAGAGTTTGATACTGTCGATGTGTCCTATGTTGATCTAATGGAAAACAGTCGGACTTCTTAAAGTGTTATGCTTGTTGAGATTTGTTTAGATCTTGATATATGTTTAAGTAGTCTGTGATTGTTTCGACTCTTGCCTGTGAATTAGTATTATAAACCAAAATATTGGTCTTGCTCTTTAGATGAGTCCAAGATCTGCTATTTGTCAACTTAGACGACGTAGTAGATCCAATCTGATTATAGTTTGATTACAGTTAAGCTCTATCAAAGTTTTCATGTACAAGTGGGTGATGTTTTGGCCAGAAGAACAGTCTTTTTATATATGATTTTTGTTGGTGACCCGGTCCCTCTTCTTCATCAGTGAAAGAAACTAACCTTGCGGAGCAAGGGTTAGCAACCTTTGTGTTTATGTATTATTATTATAAGGGCTTGCTTGGCTTTGAGGTTTAAGTTTTGTAAACTGTAGTTTCTGGAGTAAAGTGTTCCAACTCAAAAAAACTGACTTGTCTGTATGGTTATTGTTCCTAGTGTACCAAAGGATGGTTAGCTACCTCTAAAAGTTGGCCTTAATTGTAATTTACAGTTCAGTCGGATTGTATTTTCTTTAACTCTAAAACTCGTTTGGCAAGTGGAACTACAATTTAGGAAACTATAGTTTGCAAACCTTTGACTATAACTTAAAATGAAGTACAATTTAGAAAACTTGCAAGCCAAACAAGCCCTAGTTTGTAAAAGTGGAGTGGAGTTAACATATCCTTTTCTTATTTATGTTTTTGGATCAAATAATATGAATGGTTTATGACTATGCTTTAGGCAAAGTGGAGGTGTTGCTCCATGATGAGCAATCAGACAAGGGACTAAACCTAGTTTTAGACAGAGGGTTCTTGCTATGCTTGTACTATGTATATGTTTGTGCGTTAATCTTTGTGCAAACATGCTTATATGCATATGCAACCAAGCAATGTTAGTAGCTAAATGAATGACAATTAACTTAATGATAAGGTTTGAGGTTTCACCGGTTTTGTCTCTGTTTCAGCCACTCGATTTCTGTGATTGCTGGTTCGAAATCGATATGAAGTTTTGGCTTCTCTATGTTTCGATCGATGATTGGTACACATTTGGTATCACACTTTTGCTTAGTTTTGGATAGCTTCTGTAAGTTTCTTATGAAACATACAACTTAGAATAATTCAAAAACAAAGAGAGAATGAAAAAAATGTATTATTCCTAATATATAATTCATCTCCTTTTAATTTCTATGACTTTGAAACCGATATATCCTAATTTGTTATAACTATACCATAATTAGATATTTTTAATATACTTTTGATTACAATCTTAATGCAACCTTAAATTGACAACTTTCTTGTTAATTTTGATTAGTTTTTTGATTGGCTAATTGAGTATATTAAAAGTTCACTTCTTTTGATTAAACAGCCTATATATTGTATGCATTTTGCATACAATATGCAAAGAATCAAAGATGTCTACTTCACAGTTTAAAATATTGACATAGCTATTGGTATCCACCAATGATTTTAGTACTAACTTCAATATTGGCCATATTTGGCAATATCGTGCCAATATGAGCTGATTATAGGGTTAATATCATATCATGTACTTCAAAATCTGATATGATATTGCCGATATTTGAAACCATGGCCTACATGTCTATATACATTGAAGCTGAAACTGAAATTTGAAATGGAACCTGTTGTAACGTCCAAAACTGATCAAAACCTTTAATAATTGAAAGGTCCGAAATTGGAACCGAGACTGAGTGATGGAACCTTAATGATAGTGTATGCTAACTGCAAATTGGTCATAAACCCATTAAAAAACCGTCAAGGGGATAACTGATTAATAGATTGTATTGTTTCTGTGGTAACAAGTCAACGAAGGCGTGAAATCCTTTTCTTCTCTTTCTTGTTGTCAATCCAAACCCTAAAATGAAGTTTCCACGTGTGTGGACATGAGTCATGGCTGATACATGTGCACAATTAGGATTTACGAATGCTAGGAAGGAGTGTTCTCCATTCAGTATTTTTATAAGACTGGTTTTGGATTTAACTATAGCAAAATTGTAGTTGTGGTCTATGAATCAGGAACACCATAGCTACACCTACATCATCAAGACATTTGAATGTGATTCCTTAGTTTAGCAATGTGAGTTTATTTGACTCTTTTGACTTTTATATGTCTTGATGATGAATGTGATTTCTATGGAAAATTGTAATTATTACCTTTTTGTCTAGAAATCGGAGAGTACTTCTTGGTTTATGAGTCTAATGTGCAAGCATAAACTGCCTATGAACGGTTGCTTTACAGGCCTGCCAACTTGTCATCAAGGTTTCTATGGTAGAGCCCTCTGTCTTGGCCGGAATTTAGCATTGACTGGTCGAGGTTGACAAGCTGATATCTGTTTTGCTTTTGAGTCTCTTTATGTGAAGCTTTCTCGACTTCTGATCCCTAACAACCAGTGATGAGGTTGATGTGTGTGCTATTCTGCATGCACTTGCTTATATTTGCAAATGTGTGGATGCATGCAGGTGTATGCAAGTGGTTATAGGAGGTCTGTGTACGTCACTGTTAGTTTGATTAGAAGCTGTGTTATTTGTCTTTGTTGATTGACTTCCAACAAAATGGGTTTAACATCTCTGATGATAGTCAGATGTAAATACCGCAACTTTTGCTGCACCCAGTTGTGTAACAAACATAAAGTTAATCAATGATTGACTGGCACATCATGAGTCAATGACAAATGGGCTAGCTCCCCCCACCAATGACTGTCCAGGATCTGCCCAATGACCAACTCTTGTACCTGTTTTCTCAAGTTCAAAGTGATGCACCGAATCAAGATTCAATATTATAAGCTATGATGTTATTTTCATCATCATCATCTTGTGACATGAGGCATAAAACACAACCTATTTAGTTCTTTTGTGCTAATTCCAGTTTATAACATTTTGGACAAAATTTTGAATTAATTCTAACTTTAAAAATAATTATAAAAATAGACCCGCCACAACAATATTTCTAAAAACTGATCTCTTCTGGCCACGTTGGCGCCACGTCGGCCAACGATCGACTGTGGGCGCCAGCGTGGCGTAGAGAAGATGATTTATAGAAGTCCTGCCTTGGTAAGGCCGGATTTCAATGAATCATCTTCCTACGTCACGCTGGCGCCCACAGTCGACCGTTGGCAGACGTGGCGCCAAGGCCGGACTTAAAAAATTAGTGAAAAAAAGTCCTGCCCTGGCAAGGTCGGACTTAAAATTTCACTACATAAAAAGTCCAGCCTTTTCAAGGTCGGATTTAAAATTCCACTATATAAAAGTCCAGCCTTACTAAGGCCGGACTTTTTTGGTACATACCAAAAGTTCGACTTTGCCAAGGCCGAATTTCTGTACTTGAGCAAAATACATCATTTTGAAGTGCGACCTTGACAAGGCCGCACTTTTAGTTACAGCCACTAACAGCAGCAACAAACACATATTACTGCACAATACAAAAAAGGACATCCCAACTCAATTCAATCTCCACTCAATTCAATCTCAATATATCTCAATCTCAATATATCTGATCCACAACATTAATCTAACTCAACATATCAATTCGCAAACTCAATACATAATATATCAAAACACATATTCAAACTCAATCTAACATATCAATAAAGCTATATTACAAACTCCAATACACAAACTCAAGTTCAGAACATATCGATACACAAACTTAAATACACAACACAAACTAATATGTTATATAAAACTTCCATCAATCTCATATCATGTATCATATCATATATCAAATTAACACAAGTATTTCAATTTTACAAACAAGATAATGTACATCTAATTTCACGATCTCATCCTCGTCCTCGGTCACGACCATGTGCAAGGATAGTTTGGAAGTCAGGCTGTGTACGTAATGGTCCTGCCTTTCCTCATTTCCTCGATGCCGTGTACGTCTAACAACGGGCTGAGAAGGTCCTGTCTCGTTCGGTGGATGTCTGGCACGTCGTGTATATGTCATATGTTGTCGCGATGGATCTGCTTGGCATGCATACCTACTCCCCCCTTCCATCCTCTCGATGAAAATCTGCATTCTACGGAGTATCGAGACCTCTGACCCTCGTTCTGCCTCCGCCACCATAGTATCCATAGTGATATATCCCTCAATTTGTATCATGCATTTTAATATAAACACATCAATGCATAATAATTATAAACTTGTATAAGAATAGTGTTAAAAATATAATCTACTTCCGCTCATACACCACCGCAGGCTGGTAAGTGGCTGGCAAATTGACATTCTGAATAATCCAGCGGCGAGTGATCCCCCCAATACAACCTCATGTACTCAAATCGATCGATTAATTGATGTCTCTGATTCTGAACTCTATCGGCTCGATCTGCTTATTGGTCACTAAGCGTCACGTGAAAGTATGCCCAGTCGATCCGATGCTTACGGTTCACCCTAGGCAATTGCTTGACGGGCTCAGAGATATGTTGATTGAGGCTGAACTGACGGAGCACTCTGTCGGGAACATGCATCTCCGCAATCTTAAAACAAATCAATGGAACCGTGGCTCTCCAGATTTGAAATCCATGCTGACAAATTGGAGGTAAGGTCTGTAGGATCTTGTCAGGGTATGGCTCCCACACAACTGCTAATCGGTTCAGGATATCACGCTCATTTTTGTAAAATTGCAAGTCCCTTTGTGGAGTCCGATCTCAGATCCTGTCTACATTCCACCTGCACAATATCATACGATTAAAACAAAAGACTATTGAACCAAAGAAACAGATTTGTATAAATTTAATTTTTTTAATTTTACCTGCAGCTAAGTGGTAGCTCACCATGCAGCTGAATGGTCTCAAATAGGGTTGGCCGATAACAGAGAGTTTCTCCCAACACCATATCTGATGAAACAATATGAGCAGACATTAAATTAATTTCGTATATGTTACAGACAACATATAAGCATATATTAATAGAATACTCGAAGTACCTGCAAAAGTTCACTTTGTCTGCTAGACAGGAAAGTCTGCATCACCGAATAAAGAGATGTGGACAAATAAGCTAGTACACCGCTACCCCCACGACATAGCACCGCAGACATCGAAGTCCTCCAACAGAGGTAATCATATGAGATATACCTTATTCTTGGAGTAATTCGGGAACAACTGAGTGCGGATCATATGAAGGATATAAGCACGCGCATGCTGCTGGACCTCCACGTGTAATTGGAGGCACAGTAAATTGCTCACGCAATCATGTCAGCTTCATCTGTCCGCTGTGTATAGCCGTCAGCGGAGGCATCACGCCCAACAATCTGTCACTCTCTAATCCAATCTCTCTCATTCGTCCCTTTAACAGGTAGACCATCCATGCGTAGACTGAGAAACACGACCACATCCTGCAAGGTCACAATCATCTCCTTCTCTCGAAGATGAAACGTGGATGTCTCGAGCTTTCATCTTTCTATCAGAGTCGTAAGCAATGGCCGATCAAGACTTATTCAAGTAAACTTAGAAGGAATCAAGAACCCAGCCCATGAGACGTACTCAATGACACGGTCATTCGTCAGCTCCTAATGCTTTAGTGACCGTGAATGATTCAAAAATTTGATAATCGCAAGATCCTGCAGATTTGCAAATAAATGAGTGAGAATACAACTAGCATGTTAAAAAGGCACAATATAATATTCATATATAATGCAAATAAAATGATACCCGACTCAAGTCTATATGTGCGGATTGATGCTCCGCCTGTAAGTGTAGAACACTAGAACTGACTGACGCAGGATCCATAGGTCCCAAACCTGAAGAAAGATCAAATGTAAGTGAATGTATCAAATATAACTATAACTTTTCTAACTCTAACAACTCAGTATCAAATTTAAGTAGTAAATGTAACTAAAACATACACATACTAACCCAATGGAAGATGAAGGTGCTGGTGGGTTAGAACACCTAGCCTTGTTATGACCTAGTTTCTTGCAATTACTACATCTATTTCGTTTATGACCCTTACGTTCTCCATCCATAGTACCACATATGCGAACAGAAAGCAGGCGACCTGGCGGTCTTCTAACATCAGGGGGGAAGATCATTTGCTCCACATTGTAACTCTGGCCAAAATCGACGATTGGGAACATGAAATATTGGAGCATAGGACTTACGATAGTTATCCACAGAATACCACGATGCACATAAAGAGTAAGTGCTTATGTTAGCACAACCACTCTCGTTAGAACATGCTGCAATAACATGTGCACATGGTAATTTTTGGAGCTTAGGTAAATTACAAGTACAATATGATTCACCTTTTTTAAGGTAACAGTGCAAGTATATCCTTCTCGGGTTGACACCTCCCATTCGGTGCAACTGAATCTTTGTGCGACTGAATCTTTGCCTTGAATAACCACATGCCATATCTTTGCGATATCTCAACTTTGTCTCATTCTTCGGTGTCAACAACGTATTCCATTGCTCTGCTTGTTCCCGTCGTGTCCGGAAAATTTAACTAAGTGGAAAAATGTTCTTACAATTAGTGCTTCTATTGATAAAGCGCGAGCTCTTTTCAACACACCGTTGAAGCTCTCTGAGACATTTGTAGTCATCATGCATAATCGATGTCCCCATGTTCCTTGATAATGCCCATTGTTCTCGATCTTTCAAACTATTCTCAATCTAAGTATTTGTATCTTCACACGCAACTTTAGTTCCGCTCTTTTAGCTTTGTACACATCTGGATCCGTTGCACAATCGGCTTCCCACAGCAAATTATGCAAGACTCTGTGTTTAAATTTTTTTTCTGAAAGTTAGCTTTAATGTATCTCAAGCAGTAACGAGGACTATGTGGTGAAGGCCAACCGTGTCTAAGTGCATTTGGTATCCCTTTCATTTGATAGGAGATAAAAGTGGTTCTCCTATTTTGATGTACAGTGAGAATTAATTCATAGATACGAGATATGAACCATCGTCAGGATGATTTTGTTTCTCCTTCTACAACTGCAGCGGCCAATGGGTACAATCCACCATCCACATACACCTCTGTGGCAATTAGCAAACCTCCTCTATATTTTTCATACAAATGTGTACCGTCAATGCTAAGAATTGGACGACAGTATGAGAAATTTTCAATGGACAGTCTAAAAGCCCAAAATACATGACGAAATCGAACCATTTGATTAGACATATGATCGAAATATGTTGCAGTTACAGTACCGAATTGCTTGATTTCAATGCCTCCAAATATTGAGGTAGTGTTTCATACGACGATTCCCAATCTCCAAATATTTTCGTCAATGCTTTCATTTTAGTATTCCATGCCTTGTTGTATGATATAGTGATGTGATATCTAGCTTTAATATAATCTATAATATAATTAGGAGTCATATCAAGCTTTTTCGTCACTTTACGAGGAATCACATTGCACACAAAAGATGCGGTTGCTTTGCGGTGATTGGAATTTAGTGAAAGTTGGCTACATGTATGCTCTCCTATATATTTTTTGATCATGAAGTATCCACATGAATTCTTTGGAACAGAAGCATGCAGTCTCCATGGGCACACATCTCTAGAGGCATTGTCTCCCTCTACCTTGAAAGCACAAACTGTTGTGTAGTTCGTTTTGTTGTAGGACAGAGTGTTGGTGGCATGCGAATCTACTGATTTTGTTAAGTCATAGAAGTTCGGCCTTGACAACACTAGACTTTTTGTAAATGATACAAAAAAGTCTGGCCTTGACAAGCACGGGCTTTTTAAACAGTCATTTTCTAAGTTCGGTCTTACCAAGGCTGGACTTCTATGAAGCACCTTCACCGTGTCACGTTGGCGCCGACAGTCGACTGTTGGCCGACGTGGCGCCAACCTGGCGAGAGGGAGGTCGTTTTTTAGATTTTTTTTTTTTTTTTTTTTTTTTTTTGGGGGGGGGGGGGGGGGGGGGGGGGGTTTATTTATATAATATTTTTAAAATTAGGATTAATTCAAAAATTTGTCCTAACATTTTCCATTTGTTTTTATATATAAAAAAGTGAAAAGTGTTGCAAATAGATATACATACTTTTCATTTGTTAGTTTGGTATTCCGCTTAATTGTTGACCAATAGCAATCCATACTCTAGTACTTGATAATATGACTACATGACTACATTGAGTGACATTCCCAATGTATGCAGAATTGGAGTGGTTTCTGGAAGAGCTATTTTGGGCCCCCTCTGGAGGAGTACTGGAAGAAGAAGCTACAGGAAGAAGCGACAAAGGAGGATGATGTAAGCAATAGTTGATGAAATAGAAGTGGCAATAACTAAACTTCCATCGCAAAATGTGTAATAAATTTCCCAATATGAAAGAGGCATGCAATTTTGATTGGAAAATGATGGTATGTGCAATCTTTTTGTTTCAATTATTCGGGGACGCTAAGTATTCCATATTGCATACCTTGACTGGGCTTTTGATCAATTCTGCTTCGTGAGAGCAGTGCTTTTATATAGCCGTTGGTGTCAGTTGGTAGCAACAATTTTTGTGCGCTTATTGGTGAATGTGTTTATTAAGCTGTGTTTCTTTTCAATGCTGTGGCAGTCAAATTTTCCTAGCAATTCTGTGGTGATTGTCTTATTGGATACCAGGAATAATTCATTAGCCATTGACAGTGAAGTGTTTTGAACAAATCTGAGTGCTTGATATCAACAGGCTTCACAAATCTGGAGGTACCTTTACCTGCGGAGTTGGAGCACAAGCATACAGTTCAGTTTAGCACCCAAGGATCCAGGGTTCAGCCATTGAAGAGTCTCCCTCCACTAATGTACAAGGTTAGCAAGCGCGTCTTTCGCTAACGCACTTTAACACACTAACTTGAATCCTAGCAATGAAAACACCTTCGTTTTTTTCTTCCAGTAAATATAAAGAGCGGTATGATACAACTTTTACAAAATTTTAGCCAATTCAAGCATGCTTGTAGCTCATTGTCTTAAAATTGCTTGTGTACGCCGTCTTCAAGTGCGGTGCCACGCATCCCAAATGCGGTCCACAAGCGATGCTGGAGCTATCTTACCCAAGCAGACTCTCTACTTTGAGACGTATTCATCTCATCTTTCCTTTTGTATTTTTTTTCCTTCCTGTTTTTGCTTATTTTTTGCCCCTTAAAACAAAGGCTATAGCTTAAACTTGCATCTTTATTTTTCATAACCAACCCCTCCATTTACTCAGTGAGTCGGGTCTGAGTGGTAACCACAAAGTGAATGTCTAACCAAAATGTATGGATATCTATTTTCGGGCCATTACAACGTATAAAAATACGCTAAAAGAAAGGGGGAAGGAAAAGGAAAAAAAAAGAGAGGAAAAAAAAAAGAGAGGAAAAAGAAAGTGCCCAATACTCGTTCCAGAAGCCGACACGAGGCCAAGAATAATCTAACTAGTCACAGACCAATCCAAAGGGGTGGATATCTAAAGGGCTTTTTTAAAGGGGAAAAAACCTAGAAAATAATTAATTTTAAAAATCGATCTCTCTCAAATTAATTTCAAAAATCGACTTTTGGCATGTCAGGCAGCGAGACGGTTACCCCTGACCGCACGACTCGTGGTCATTTTTGGGTTTGCATGAGGTTGTCAGCCTCGGACAAACACATATTTTTTTGTTATGATTCTGGACAAGCGAAATAATTTTTTTTTTCTTTCAAATTTGGACTCACCTGGGTTGGCAGCTTCGAGACGAATGAAAAATAATTTTTTTTTGAATTTCTTTTAGCTTTTTTCTTGTCCGAACAAACAAATAGAATTAAGAGAGTTATTCTCATTAGATCATTGGAGTAGAGTGGTGAGTGTGCCCCGCTTGCCACGCGGGTGACCCGAGTTCAATCTACGATAATAGTAATTTTTTTACTTGTTTAAAAAGGAAAGTTCAAAAAATTTCTAACGTGCCGGGATTCAAACCAACTACCTTTGGATTTTAAATCCTCCACTTTACCAATTAAGCTAATGTTAATTTGAGCAAAATATTGATGAAAAAATAGAAAAGATTAAAAAAAAAAAACCAAAAATTTATTTTCCCAGAGTTGCTAACCCACAAAGCTGACTTGGGCAAGTTTTTGCCTTTTGCTTTGTTCCGGGTTGCCAAATCACGGATGAGGCCAAAATTTAGAAAAAGTAATATTGCTTCATTCAAGGTTGCCAACCCCGGATGAAGCAGTACATAGAAAAAAAACTTTGCTCCATTTGTGATTGCCAACCCAGATGAAGCAGTATACAAAATTTTTTTTTTTTGCTCCGTTTGGGATTGCCAACCCAGTCGACACAAAAAGGCTCGCGCCGGCGGGGCGAACTGTCCTGTTGCCGACGAGACGTGTCAAAGGCCGATTTTTGAAATTAATTTGGGAGAGGTCGATTTTTAGAATTAATTATTTTGAGTAGTTTTTAAAAAAAAATAAATGAGCCCCATCTCAAAATTCTCAGTCCACACGCTTAAATAAGCTGACTCAAAAATAATCTGGGAATTATCTACCCAAGATTCACGCAACCAAAATCAGAACATCCCCCCTATGTACCACTCCCTTTGTTTCGCCGTTCCAATGGCAATGGTGTTTGAATTGGGTTGGTGACTACAACATTCACTTATTATAATAAGTTTAATGTTTAATTTGAAAGTAATGTTCTCTGAGACTTTCCAAACAGACTGAGATAACTATATGATCCCAAGTTTATACTTTCATAGTTCCGGGTTAACACCCAAACGCAATCCAATCACGCTTCTGTTTTAGTTCCGAAAAAAATCCACCTCCCCGCTGCTCTCGACTCACAAATTCCTCCCAATCAGTGAGGTGACCAGAACCCGCCGTCATGCCCGAAATGCCCCGGCCCAGTAAAAGATCCTACAGCCGCCCGCCCTCCGAAAAGGGAGAGGAGCGGATATTAGCACTCACCAAATTAATAAATACACTTATGACTCATCTAAGTACTGCACTAACTAAATTGATAAAGACACTTTATTTTTTTTTTAAAATTTTCAAAAACACACCTTCTTCCTTCTTTCCCTCTCCAACTTCCTCCTCCCCTTTTACCGCACTCGTCCCCCAGCTGTCCCCCATCCCCCTTGCCATCTCCCAGCCCCGCCATCGTCCCCCTCCCCCCCTCCTGCCCTCGCCGCCCGCCTCCATATCTGGCAGCGAGGAGGAGGGGATTGAGGGCGAGGAGGGGCATGCCTTCCCCGCCTTCCTCCTCCTCCTCGCCGCCAGTTGGAGGAGGGAGGCGGGGAAGGGAGGACTCTCCTTGCACTCAACCCCCTCGCCCCTCCTCCTCGCAGCAGGAAGGAGGGGGAGGGTGGGGGGAGGGCGGGCCCGGGGATGGAGGAGGTCGTAGGAGGCAGGGGTAAGAGGGGGAGGGCCATCAGACCATCGGCACTCACCGCCTGGCGCCGCCGCTCGCCGTGGAAGGAGGAGAAAGAAGAAGATGGTGTTTTATACTTTTATCCGTTGCAAAATTTGTTCAGAAAATTTATGACATTTTCATAGTTATTGATAGGGGTGCGAACAGGCTGGGGCCAGCTCGCCGACCCGCATGGACTCGTCCCGGCGTGGGCCCATCCCCAACTCCGGGCATGCCCGGGTTTGGGGACCTGGCCCACGGCCCGGCTGGGCCAGGCCGCACCCGGCCTTGGCCCGGCGTGGAGAGCCAATGACTCTTTTGAGAGCCGTTGGCCAAAAAATGGGGGCTGTAATTTTTTTTTACAAAAACCCCCATTGGCTATATTGGGCCCAAAAATTAGCCATTCGGGTTTTTTTTTGCACTTTTTTTTAACGAACCCCCCCCCCCCCCCCCAAAAAAAAAAAAAAAAAAAAAAAAAAAAACAGAAACGATATAGTGGCCGAAATTTTTTTTTTTTGGCAAAAAAAAAAATACATTTTAACTACCTCTTCCCTTCTATAAATACCCACTCTTATCCACTTCATTTCATTACAAAATTTTTTCTAAAATTCTCTAAAAAATCTCTTAAATTCTCAAGTGTTAATGCTCTCAAGTTCTCTCAAGTTCTCAAGCTTTCTCAAGCTCTTCAAGCTCCCTCAAACTTTCTCAAGTTCTTTAAGTGCTCAAGCTCTCTCAAGTTCTTAAGTTCTTCAAGCTTTCAAGCTCTTTAACATTCCGATATTTATATTCTTATCAATTTTAGTTAAAAAATGGATGCACATTCTCAGCAAGCTATAGTAATCCTTCTTCTTCTAGATATAATCGTGCTTTATATTTGACTAGTAAAAAATGACATGATTTGTATTTACCTTTACCCGACACTCTAATATTTCTATTCACACAACCAGAAAACACCCTCCATGGATTTTATTATTTCTTCTGATCCATCTTCTAATCCACTTTCTACTTCCACTGTCGAAGTAGCAACTTCCATGGCAGAGGAAAAATCTGAAGTTTGTAAATTTTTTTAAAAAAAAATTATTAATGGAGTTAGGAAGGCTGTATGCAAGGTTTGTCCCGATGTTTCTTATTCATTCTAAATAATAGTGGAACAGGCGTACTAACTAGGCTCATTAGGGAAAAATACCTATAGAATCAATCACGACAAACACAAATTTCACTTTTGGTGACACACTAAGCACTTTTAGTTATAATCATCAAAGAGGTAAAACTAATCTAGCTAAATATTTAATTCAGGTTGAACAATCTTTTAGTACTGCTGAAATTGAAGCATTCATATATTTTATTAGAACTACTCATAATCCTGAATATGATTCGTTCTATAAAGATACTATTAGAGCGAAAATGTTCATGGTTGTTGAAGAAAGGAAACAAATTTTAATTGTAACTTTTTCTTTTATGCCACAAGGAGTTGCACTTACTTCTGATTGCTAGGAAACTCTTAACGGCTTTTACATAGTTGTTACTGCACATTTTATTGACTCTGAGTGGATTTTAAATAAAAAATTATTAGTTTTAAAAATTTTTCTTTTCCTCATAATGATTTTAATCTTAGTCAGACTATTATGAAAGTTGTTAGAGAATTTATACTTGCATCTAAAAAATTTTCTATTTCAGTTGATAGTGCTAGCAATAATACTATTGCAATGAGCTTTTTAAAAAAATCACTTTAGGCTAATTTTGAATGAAAAACTTTTTCATATTCATTGTGTATGTCACATTATTAACTTGTGTATACAAGATGGTTTAAAATATATAGATACTTATATTTACAATTTAAGAAGTATTATTTTATTTATTAGAAGCAGTGACCCTATAAATCAAAACTTTAAACAAAGTTGTTCTAGGCGTCATCAAGCGACCATGGGCCATCAAGGAGGACTCGATCAAGATTCTCAACGCCTGTAAAACAAAAAAATTAGGTAACCATGGGACATAGGGAAGATTTCCCACTCACCTTGCAGATTCTATAGCGTTGACAGGCCATCGTGAACCTTATCAATAGATGGTCACCAAAGGAATTTCCCAACTAGGGATAGCTGCCATGGCCGACTTCCTTCATCAATAAGGGTTTGAGGGACGAGGACGTGATTGGCGTAAAAACTGTTAGATCTAAAATTATTCCATACAAGATCTACACATATACAGTTAGCCTCTTTATCATAATCAAAGGGAAGGAGGGTTTTAGGCATACCTGATTCCATTACGAAGAGGATGCCGAAGGTTGCACGATCTCGAGGACGCCGGAGTTGAGAGAGAGAATTCTTCTCTCCAGCCACCAAGTTCTCTTCTTTATCCTTAGAGGAGATGAGAGGCCTCTAAGAGAGAGATGGTTATTCTTGTTGGTGGAGAGGGAACCCTACTCATGATATATATAGCATCAAGAAACCCTAGTTCAACTCATCATAGATCTAGGCCCTTGATTTATAACACGAGTTCCACACGTGTAGATGAGTCCCACATTCTAATTTAAATACACTCATGGCTAAGTGTAATTGAAAACGTGTCTAGACCCAAACCATTTAGGTTTGATCAATTCTTTATTGGGTCAAATAACATAGGTTAAGTGGGCGGGTGCAAATATCCAATTGACTTGATTAGGCCCAAAATAAATTAGACTTTAAAACATAATAAGTCTAACAATCTCCCACTTGGGCCAAGCAAGTCATACTGAATAGATATTATGCATAACTTTATGACGTCAAAACTTTAACCGCCGACAAACCACGTTTTAGAACAATCTGGTCCATTAAGTGCCCTGCCACCGAACATGGCGGTCGTTACCTTCTGTATAATCGAGGTAGGACCTTCCACATCACAAGTTTCAGAACCCCTAACGACATAGATCAAATGTGGACGTGTGGCATGGAAATGTCCTCTGATCAAATAAGGTACAATTCCAACTGGTTTCCACTTTATGACTCCAATGAGTCTAGCCTTATGACTCCAACGAGTCTCACTTTATGACTCCAACGAGTCTAACTGCTAATTCAACAAACTCAAATGCGCAAAAGTAAACTTTAGGAAAAGCAGTTATAAATTTATTTATCAGAATCAACAAATATCCATAAAGTGCACTTAGAAATAATATCTGTTACATAAAATTATCCACTCCCACAAAATCAGGATATCATAATGACTAGTCATCCCCATATGAACAATATGCTCTAAGAATACTTTAGGTGAAAGTCCTTTAATGAGTGGATCTGTAATGTTAAGAATAGTGTCATCACTATCAAACAGACAAAATATGATTCTGAACTTTATCATTGATGACAAGAAACTTGATGTCGATATGCTTCGACTTTGCTGAACTCTTGTCACTATTGCAGTAGAGCTTTATAGCTCTTATTGTCACAGTGTAGCTGTAATGGCCTCTCGACTAAATCCACCATCTTCCTGCAATAAGGAAAATGTAAAATAAAGTGGACTTCCTATTGTCGATACATCCAGCATAATCTGAATCTGTGTCTCCAATCAGCTGCAACTGATCAGATTTCATGTAGTCTTTTATTGATATCGCATAACCTTCTGACAGTCTTCCAGAGATCAATCCCATGATTGATCAAGTTTCTGTCAAGTTTCTCAACGGTATATGCTATGTCTGATGGGTACAAACTTGAGCATATATCAGACTTCCAACCGCCAATGCATATGGAATGTCTTTCATTTGCTCTTTCTGTAGATCGTTCTTGAGACATTAGAGTAAACTCAACTTATCTCCCTTAG
The DNA here is from genome assembly GCA_038442645.1 of Agave tequilana. Taxonomy (NCBI): domain Eukaryota; kingdom Viridiplantae; phylum Streptophyta; class Magnoliopsida; order Asparagales; family Asparagaceae; genus Agave; species Agave tequilana. The sequence goes on along the minus strand of JAVJIF010033225.1, from coordinate 63,593 downwards.
AGCAATTCTTCATGCCACATCTATTTAGCACCTTATCGATATAGGGCTTTTGTGATAAACCTAATATCCACGTGTCCTGTCACGTTGAATCTGGATGCCTATCACAAAAGAAGCTTTTCCAAGATCTTTCATCTCAAAGTTCTTTGAGAGAAGACTCTTAGTGTCAAGTAAAAGAACCATATCGTTACTTGCTAGTAGAATGTCATCCACATATAGCACAAGAAATATAAATCTACTCTCTTTAAATTTATGGTGAATACATTGATCAACTATATTTTCCTTAAAATAAAAAAAAACGGATATTACTTGATCAAATTTCAAATACTATTGATGGGATGCTTGCTTTAAACCATAAATGAATTTCTTTATTTGCAAACCAAATATTATGAAACCTTCACTTTAAAACTTTCTGGTTGCACCATACAGATTTTCTTCTCAATGCTACCATTAAGAAAAGCAATCTTAACATCCATTTGGTATAACTCCATTTCAAAGTGAACCACGAGTGCCATAATAATCTTAAAAGAATGCTTCATGAAAACTAGGGAGAGCCTCCTTATAATCAATGCCCTTTCTTTGAGTGAATCCCTTTGTGACAAGATGTGCCTTATACCTTTTGACATTACCTTTCGAATCCCGCTTGGTTTGAATACTCATTTACAACCAATCGGTTTCTTTCCTTCAGGCAACTCTACTAAATCCCAAACATCATTGTCCTTTATGGATTTTAACTCATCTTTCATGACATTTGACCACTTAGTGGAATGAATGTTGAGTTTGGCCTCATTCAAGGATGTGGGGTCATCCTCTAGCCTTATGTCAAACTCATGCTATTGGAGATAAACTATATATAGTCATTTGCAATGACTGATCTCCTCTCTCTAGTTGATCTCCTAGGCACTTGTGGTTGAGAATTTTCAGTTTCTACCTTACCAACATGATCTACTTCAGGATGAACTGTATATGTATCTTGTAAGGATGCAACTGTATTTTCATCTTGAAGTCGAACAACTACTTTATCATTTGGAACAATTGTCATGGGTATAACAATATGTCCTTTCTTAAATATGAAATCTTTATGTAGTTGACTCCCACTGTTCTGAATATTCTCAAAAAAATTTAGCAATCCGTCTTTATGTTCTTAGTGGAGGGACAATAAAACTTAAAGCCTTTATACCTCTCAGAATAACCTACGAATAAACAGCTAACTGTCCTTGAGTCCAACTTCTTCTCATATGGTATATATGACCGAGCTTCCACTGGACAACCCCAAACATATAGATGCCTAATACTGAGAGATTTCCCAGTCCGTAACTCATACGGGGTTTTAGTTACTGTTTTGCAAGGTATTCTATTAAGGAGGTGACAACCATTTTTAAGGCTTCACTATATAATAACTTTGGTAGAATAGTGTGAGCTATCATACTCCCAACCATATCCTTTAATGTGTGATTTTATCTCTCAGCAATACCATTTTGACGAGGTGTCCCTGATATGGTGTACTAAGCGATAATACCACTCTTTCAGAAATTGACAAATGGTTCTGGACATTTACTTGATTCGTTATATCTGTCATAGTACTCACCACCATGATCAGATCTAACGGCTTTAAACATGACCAATGATTGGGATTTCTCATGGAACAAGTACATGTACCTATAACGAGAGTAATTGTCTGTAAAAGTGATGAAATATTCATGGCCATTCCAAGAAGCTGTAGGGAATGGACCACAAATGTCTGTATACACCAAATTAAGACACTTGAACTTCGTCTAGTACCAAACTTTCTAATGTTTCTTTAATTAATTTTCGCTTAGTGCCTATGCTATTCACATATAGAGATTCAGTATATAAAGCATGAAGTTTCAATTTATATAGCCATCAATCAGAATTCTAATACCAACAACTTTAGGTTTGGAAAGTAGACTAAGCATTTCATTATCAAGAGTGACAGCAAAACTAGATCTGTCTAACAAATGAAATAGAAATATGATTCCGCCTAAAAGGACGGTACATATAAAGTCTCATCCAAATCTAAAACAAAAAATCAGAATCTAATTTAAGCCTACAAACTCCAACAACTTTAATTGCAACTTTATTTTCATCACCCATGTATACGTATCGCTCAGCTGGGCTGGGCCTCCTTTGGGTTTGGAAGTTCCGCATTGAATCGCTTATGTGAATTATCTATTCATAATTTATAAAGTGGCACTATAGCTAAATTAATCTCAAAACAAACATAAATATGAGATATACCCGCTAAATAGCCATTTCTGATACTTTATGCATTCCTACTTGAGGTGGCTTACTTTCTTACAGAAAAAGTACGCAATGACCTTAGGCTACTTTTTTTTTCTGCACTTTTGCCACTTAGGATCAGCCACTGTCGTGGTGTTTATGTTCCTCCCTTTAGTTTTACTTTTTTTTTTATTAGTGGTGTTACCCTGAAATGCTAAGTGAGCACTTTCAGTCTTTTCTTGTTTCAACCTTTCTTCTTTCTGAACACAGTGACTAATGAGCTCAATGAGACTCCATTTTTTCCTTTGAGCATTATAATTAATCTTGAAAGGGTTATACTGTGGAGGAAGAGAAATCAAAATGAAGTGCACTAGAATCTCTTTAGAGAGTTTCAATTTCAGTGCCTTTAGTTTTGAAACAAGATTAGACATTTTCATAATGTACTCCCTTATGTTTCCTTTACCGTTGTAGCGCATATTCACTAGCTTGCTAAGATGCGTACTAGCCTCAACATTATCCGATTTAGTAAATCGGTCTGCTACTTCAGCTAGAAAACTCTTAGCACTAACCTTATCAGGCATAGCACCCCTAATAGTCATAGGAATAGTGTGTTTTATAACCATTAGACACATCTTGTAAGATCTCTCCCACTTACCATAATTGACCTTTTCTTTACTGAACTTTTATTAATGATAGTAGAGATCCATCAATCTTTAAGGTGTACTCTAGGTGCATGAATTCAAGAACGATCATTTATGTGGTCTTACCACTTCTTAAAGTTTGTACCTTTCAATTTATACTACATAAGTATACAATTTCTCATCAGTTAACATAAACATTGCATTTAATAAAATTCTACGGTAATAGCTGTAACGCCCCGATCCCGGCGGGTACGGAGACGTTACTGCAACGTATATACGCAGGTCAGAAATACCCTCACGAATATACACTAAGCATCAGTACAGGCAAGAATCAGAGTACGGAAGCAAATGGTGCGTTATACATTCTAACACATGAGTACAATTACAAAGTTATCACCAGATGTGACAAATATTACAATAATATTACATCACTGATAGGCGCAAATGCGAGAATACAAAGGGATGTACAAGAGTGAACAGTAAAAAGGCACTCACGAGTTTACAAAAGGAAAACTCGTGAGGCACACAGGGGGCCTGGAAGGATAGAGCTCTGAACGGTCTGCTGGAGATCCACGCTATCGCTGCGCCACTCTGATCAGCAACTGGGGAAATCCACACGCTCCAAACTCCAAGACCTGGACATGAGGATCCAGGGGAGTCAGATAGAACTCCCCAGGCGAGTGGTGATACGAATGCCAAGTGGCGAGCAAGGATAAGCACATGGTATAATAAGATAAGAGCAGGTAAGGAGATGAGAAGTAGAATAGATAGGACAACACCAGATATTTCCTAAATTAACATAAAACCGATAAAAACCGATAAAACAGAATAAAGCCGATTACAAGCAAAACCGATCGCACAAGCTTAGGTCACGGCTCCATGAGACTAGTACATCGAAGGAATAATCCAAACAAGGAAACCCTCATCTATATACCTTTATCTCATATCACCGTAATCCAAGCGCATACAACCCGAATTACAAAACAATACAACAAATTGTATATATTAGTCTTTTATTATAATTAGGGCCGTCTAAGTTTCAGGCTTCAGTATGTGTCCCATTCCACATACTTCCGCTTACAACTTATATAGCAAGTTATTTTGGAAACTGATAAAGTTCGATGAATCATGTTCTGGATGGGTCCCGTACATGCCCGGGACAACGGTTCAGGAGTATCCGGTGCTGAGCCGGAACGTACCGCTAGGTACCGGGACTTATGGACGCCCGAACAGGAATAGAGTATCGCAGATCCCATAGAAATAGGCCTAGGGCGTGTGCATACCCGGCAGGAATAATCAGGAGTAGGGGTGCCAGCACACCCCACGGAATCCCTGGTGGCCGCCAGGTGATCCCTCAAGTATGTGGCCACGCGCGGCTCGATAAGACCACCATAAACATGATTAATCAGGGCCCATCAGTTTCCCCCAAACCAGGTGTAAGTTGCCTTATAATAATTTATCATGTACAGGTAGGAGATGGCCCTACAGATTCAAGAGGTGGCCCCCACAGATTCAAGAGGTGGCCCCCACCACGTATGTGGTGTGGCACTTTGTTCCTTGTGGCACTTTGCTCTGAGGGGAATGGATTCTAGAGGTGGCCCCCACAGATTCAAGAGGTGGCCCCCACCACGTATGTAGTGTGGCACTTTGCTCCGTGTGGCACTTAGTTCCATTCAGGATAACAGGTCACTGTATATAATACAGGATAACAAGGCAGGATTCCCGTAAATATGATAATCACAAGGTCAAGTATATCATGCTGGATGTCAAGTGATAGCATGACAGGAGGGTGATATTGGCAGGTGACAATTCATGTCAAGAGATTGATATTAGTCCAGTGGCAAGTCATATCATAACAAGAGGTCTTGCCAAGCAGTAGCATGTCTGATGTTAGGTGATAACAAATCAGTTGTCAGGTGATATACATGTGTTAAATAGTAGCATGTAAATGACAAGTATGAAGTAATGGCATGTAGTAAAGCAGTAGCTGAGCACAACCAAGCGGAGCTGAGCAAGCTGGAGACATAGACATCAACCAGTATTTAACACTAGAGCGTCTGGCAAGGTTACCGGGACAACTCGGCTTAAAGTGCGAGTGGAAAATCCGGCAGCATCTCGCCTAGACGAATCAAGTGGTAAAGCACTGAACGCTGATCATGACAACCAGGCGGGGCCGAAGACCTGACGGTCCCAATCACTTCTCTTTCGAGATAGTGAGTGACCGGAGGCTGCACTGAGAAACCTGACGGTCCCAATCACTTCTCTTTCGAGATAGTGAGTGACCGGAGGCTGAAGAACGGAGAGACCTGCCGGTCCCAATCACTTCCCTTTCGAAATAGTGAATGACCGGAGGTTAAAGGCTGAGAGACCTGCAATGTTAGTACCACATGAACAAGAATTAACTACCATAATACAGGCATTCGTCACAGAGCAATACATGTTCAGACATTGGCACTCGGCCATACACAAATACAGGGACTCAGCTCAATACATAATACATGAAAACATGGAGTAAAACACATGTTGACCCGACGAAGCGGGGAAACCCAAATGGAGGCGAGAGCGAGAACACTCGCCTAAATCACCGGAAAGCCGAAAAGTCTGGAATCCATGGAACTCGCGCACGCGCCATAAATATAATAATATATAAATGTTTAGGGGGAGAAAGTGGAGAGGAGAGAGAAAGAGTTAGAAAAGTAGAGAGAGAAAAGGGAGAGAGAATGGAGACGCGGAAATATAGGCAGATGCGAAAAAATAGGCAGATGCGGGAGGCAGATGCGGGAAAATAGGCAGATGCGGGAGGCAGATGCGGAAAAATGGGCAGACGCGGGAAAATAGGCAGACGCGGGAAAATAGGCAGATGCGGGAGGCAGATGCGGGAAAATAGACAGACGCGGGAAAATAGACAGACGCGGGAAAATAGGCAGATGCGGGAGGCAGATGCGGGAAATAGGCAGAAGCGGGAAAATAGGCAGATGCGGGAGGCAGATGCGGGAAAATAGGCAGACGCGGGAAAATAGGCAGATGCGGGAGGCAGATGCGGGAAAATAGGCAGACGCGGGAAAATAGGCAGATGCGGGAGGCAGATGCGGGAAAATAGGCAGATGCGGGTTTGCAATTGCCACCGGAATGATTACCGGAATAATCGTGAACGATTACCGGAATAATCACCGGAGATATTTCCAACGAAGAGGAGCTCGGCCCCCAATCCTAAGGAGGTGGCCGGCCCTTGATGTAGTGAAGGGGTGGTGGTTGTGAAGATGATGATTTTGGTGGTGATGGAATGTTGAAGAGGATGAGAGGAGGAGGAATAGGTGTTGTGGTGGAGAAGATGGTGGTGGTGAAGGTTAATTTGAGGAAGATGAAGAAGAAGAAGTAGGTGGAGTTGGTGGTGGCTTTGAGGAGGAAGAAGATGGAGATTGAGGTGATGTTGGTGGAGATGGAGGAAAAGGGGGGTATGGCCGCCGGAGTTGGGTCTCCTCGTCGGCGTCGTGGTGGCCGGAGGCGCCGGCAGTGGTGGCCGGTTGGTTGCTGGTCTCTCATGGAGAAAGGAAGAAGGAAGAAAAATGAGGAGAAGAGAAGAAGAAAGGAAAGAAAAAGAAAGGAAAAAGAAAAAGGAAAAAGGGGGGTGATGATGAGGAAAGTGATTGATGAGAGAGGGGGTGTGGTGATGGGATGTGGCGCACGTGGAGGGGAGTGGGCTGGATCAGTGGAGGAAAAGAAAAGGAGAGAAAGAAAGAAAGAATGGATTGGAATAAAAATAATAATATTATAATATGGTCGCGAAAAATCGACTGTTCCAGAAAAATCTCAAAAAATACCCAGAGGTAGAAAACGTCATCCTGAGGAATAATATGAAATCGGTTTTCAGAAATAAAATCCCGTTTTCAAATTAAAAATCCGGAAGTCAACCGCCGGTACCGGTCTACACCGGGTCGGCCGGATTTTGATAAATTCCGAAAAACCCCAGAAAATGTATTAAATAATAAAATATGATTTTAAGAAGTAAAGTGAAAGTGGAATTCAGAAATTCATTTCCAATTGTAAACTAAAAATCCGGGAATCGGTCAGCGGTACTAGTCGACACCGGTTTTGAAGATTTACAACTTAATTCAGGAAAATTCCAAAAAATCATAGAAAATCTAAAATATTGAAAAATGATGTTTAAAACTGAAATCGGTCAAATCGGAATAACGAAAACACCAAATCGAGCAATTCATTAGGATCGGGTTCCCGGTTCAGATTAAGGCTGACTCCGAGTTCACGAATCCAGATCCAAGGCAAAATGATTATATAAATAATTTATAATACAAAACAAATACTGGAAGTAAATCGAAAAATACGATCGAAAAATACGGATACGCAGCTAAGTACGTATTCGGGGAGCGGGGTGTTACATTCCATCCACCTTACAAAAAATTGCGTCCTCGCAATTTCGATAAGGGGAAGATGAACACAAGAGGGACAAGGACAGGAATTATACCAATCAAGATATGAATCACTGCAGGTAGGGCTCCCCAAGTCGACTGAACAATAATCTGAATATAGACATCTTCTGCACTTCCTGCTGCATAAATCTTTAAACGATGCCAAATAATACTGACCATAAATAAAGAAGACCGATAATTAAGAATTCCGAAGACCAGACATCGATCACTCTGAAAGATATAGCCAAGAATATAGAGTATTCGTAGAGAATTTCGACTACTGACTTCTGAAAGATAACCCGTTCGAGATCAATCCTGAGAATACCCGAGCTTCATAGAGTTGGCCGAAGAGATCATATCATAGCTTCACTCAGAACCAGCCGCTACCTCTCTAGTCCATCCATATCTTAAGTTGGTATAAAGGCTTCGAAAAATCAAAACAGGGGAAGGATGGAAGGGATTGGGAATTAAGGGAAGGATGATCAAGAATGAATAGATAACCCTGTACTTGTAGTTGGATTGTATAACCAGGACTCATGCATTCCAGTTGCAAATTTCTTTACCATTAATTTGCCATCTGGACGTACTGAGGATGTAAGAACTTAGGCTCTGATACCACCCTGTAACGCCCCGATCCCGGCGGGTACGGAGACGTTACTGCAACGTATATACGCAGGTCAGAAATACCCTCACGTATATACGCTAAGCATCAGTACAGGCAAGAATCAGAGTACGGAAGCAAATGGTGCGTTATACATTCCAACACATGAGTACAATTACAAAGTTATCACCAGAGGTGACGGATATTACAATAATATTACATCACTGATAGGCGCAAATGCGAGAATATAAAGGGATGTACAAGAGTGAACAGTAAAAAGGCACTCACGAGTTTACAAAAGGAAAACTCGTGAGGCACACAGGGGGCCTGGAAGGATAGAGTTCTGAACGGTCTGCTGGAGATCCACGCTACCACTGCGCCACTCTGATCAGCAACTGGGGGAATCCACACGCTCCAAGCTCCAAGACCTGGACATGAGGATCCAGGGGAGTCAGATAGAACTCCCCAGGCGAGTGGTGATATGAATGCCAAGTGGCGAGCAAGGATAAGCATATGGTATAATAAGATAAGAGCAGGTAAGGAGATGAGAAGTAGAATAGATAGGACAACACCAGATATCTCCTAAATTAACATAAAACTGATAAAAACCGATAAAACCGAATAAAGCCGATTACAAGCAAAACCGATCGCACAAGCTTAGGTCACGGCTCCATGAGACTAGTACATCGAAGGAATAATCCAAATAAGGAAACCCTCATCTATATACCTTTATCTCATATCACCGTAATCCAAGCGCATACAACCCGAATTACAAAACAACACAACAAATTGTATATATTAGTCTTTTATTATAATTAGGGCCGTCTAAGTTTCAGGCTTCAGTATGTGTCCCATTCCACATACTTCCGCTTACAACTTATATAGCAAGTTATTTTGGAAACTGATAAAGTTCGATGAATCATGTTCTGGATGGGTCCCGTACATGCCCGGGACAACGGTTCAGGAGTATCCGGTGCTGAGCCGGAACGTACCGCTAGGTACCGGGACTTATGGACGCCCGAACAGGAATAGAGTATCGCAGATCCCATAGAAATAGGCCTAGGGCGTGTGCATACCCGGCAGGAATAATCAGGAGTAGGGGTGCCAGCACACCCCACGGAATCCCTGGTGGCCGCCAGGTGATCCCTCAAGTATGTGGCCACGCGCGGCTCGATAAGACCACCATAAACATGATTAATCAGGGCCCATCAGTTTCCCCCAAACCAGGTGTAAGTTGCCTTATAATAATTTATCATGTACAGGTAGGAGATGGCCCTACAGATTCAAGAGGTGGCCCCCACAGATTCAAGAGGTGGCCCCCACCACGTATGTGGTGTGGCACTTTGTTCCGTGTGGCACTTTGCTCTGAGGGGAATGGATTCTAGAGGTGGCCCCCACAGATTCAAGAGGTGGCCCCCACCACGTATGTGGTGTGGCACTTTACTCCGTGTGGCACTTAGTTCCATTCAGGATAACATGTCACTGTATATAATACAGGATAACAAGGCAGGATTCCCGTAAATATGATAATCACAAGGTCAAGTATATCATGCTGGATGTCAAGTGATAGCATGACAGGAGGGTGATATTGGCAGGTGACAATTCATGTCAAGAGATTGATATTAGTCCAGTGGCAAGTCATATCATAACAAGAGGTCTTGCCAAGCAGTAGCATGTCTGATGTTAGGTGATAACAAATCAGTTGTCAGGTGATATACATGTGTTAAATAGTAGCATGTAAATGACAAGTATGAAGTAATGGCATGTAGTAAAGCAGTAGCTGAGCACAACCAAGCAGAGCTGAGCAAGCTGGAGACATAAACAGCAACCAGTATTTAACACTAGAGCGTCTGGCAAGGTTACCGGGACAACTCGGCTTAAAGTGCGAGTGGAAAATCCGGCAGCATCTCGCCTAGACGAATCAAGTGGTAAAGCACTGAACGCTGATCATGACAACCAGGCGGGACCGAAGACCTGACGGTCCCAATCACTTCTCTTTCGAGATAGTGAGTGACCGGAGGCTGCACTGAGAAACCTGACGGTCCCAATCACTTCTCTTTCGAGATAGTGAGTGACCGGAGGCTGAAGAACGGAGAGACCTGCCGGTCCCAATCACTTCCCTTTCGAGATAGTGAGTGACCGGAGGTTAAAGGCTGAGAGACCTGCAATGTTAGTACCACATGAACAAGAATTAACTACCATAATATAAGCATTCGTCACAGAGCAATACATGTCCAGACATTGGCACTCGGCCATACACAAATACAGGGACTCAGCCCAATACATAATACATGAAAACATGGAGTAAAACACATGTTGACCCGACGAAGCGGGGAAACCCAAATGGAGGCGAGAGCGAGAACACTCGCCTAAATCACCGGAAAGTCGAAAAGTCTGGAATCCATGGAACTCGCGCACGCGCCATAAATATAATAATATATAAATGTTTAGGGGGAGAAAGTGGAGAGGAGAGAGAAAGAGTTAGAAAAGTAGAGAGAGAAAAGGGAGAGAGAATGGAGACGCGGAAATATAGGCAGATGCGGAAAAATAGGCAGATGAGGGAAAATAGGCAGATGCGGGAGGCAGATGCGGAAAAATGGGCAGACGCGGGAAAATAGGCAGACGCGGGAAAATAGGCAGATACGGGAGGCAGACGCGGGAAAATAGGCAGATGCGGGAGGCAGACGCGGGAAAATAGGCAGACGCGGGAAAATAGGCAGACGCGGGAGGCAGATGCGGGAAAATAGGCAGACGCGGGAAAATAGGCAGATGCGGGAGGCAGATGCGGGAAAATAGGCAGATGCGGGTTTGCAATTGCCACCGGAATGATTACCGGAATAATCGTGAACGATTACCGGAATAATCACCGGAGATATTTCCAACGAAGAGGAGCTCGGCCCCCAATCCTAAGGAGGTGGCCGGCCATTGATGTAGTGAAGGGGTGGTGGTTGTGAAGATGATGATTTTGGTGGTGATGGAATTGTTGAAGAGGATGAGAGGAGGAGGTGGAATAGGTGTTGTGGTGGAGAAGATGGTGGTGGTGAAGGTTAATTTGAGGAAGATGAAGAAGAAGAAGAAGGTGGAGTTGGTGGTGGCTTTGAGGAGGAAGAAGATGGAGATTGAGGTGATGTTGGTGGAGATGGAGGAAAAGGGGGGTATGGCCGCCGGAGTTGGGGTCTCCTCGTCGGCGTCGTGGTGGCCAGAGGCGCCGGCAGTGGTGGCCGGTTGGTTGCTGGTCTCTCATGGAGAAAGGAAGAAGGAAGAAAAATGAGGAGAAGAGAAGAAGAAAGGAAAGAAAAAGAAAGGAAAAAGAAAAAGGAAAAAGGGGGGTGATGATGAGGAAAGTGATTGATGAGAGAGGGGGTGTGGTGATGGGATGTGGCCCACATGGAGGGGAGTGGGCTGGATCAGTTGAGGAAAAGAAAAGGAGAGAAAGAAAGAAAAGAATGGATTGGAATAAAAATAATAATATTATAATATGGTCGCGAAAAATCGACTGTTCCAGAAAAATCCCAAAAATACCCGGAGGTAGAAAACGTCATCCTAAGGAATAATATGAAATCGGTTTTCAGAAATAAAATCCCGTTTTCAAATTAAAAATTCGGAAGTCAACCGCCGGTACCGGTCTACACCGGGTCGGCCGGATTTTGATAAATTCCGAAAAATTCTAGAAAATGTATTAAAAAATAAAATATGATTTTAAGAAGTAAAGTGAAAGTGAAATTTCGAAATTCATTTCCAATTGTAAACTAAAAATCCGGGAATCGGTCAGCGGTACTGGTCGACACCGGTTTTGAAGATTTACAACTTAATTCAGGAAAATTTCAGAAAATTATAGAAAATCTAAAATATTAGAAAATGATGTTTAAAATTAAAATCGGTCAAATCGGAATAACGAAAACACCAAATCGAGCAATTCACTAGGATCGGGTTCCCGGTTCAGATTAAGGCTGACTCCGAGTTCACGAATCCAGATCCAAGGCAAAACGATTATATAATTAATTCATAATACAAAACAAATACTGGAAGTAAATCGAAAAATACGATCGAAAAATACGGATACGCAGCTAAGTACGTATTCGGGGAGCGGGGTGTTACAATAGCCATAAAAATGAATTTCAGAAAATGCAACCCGTTTAACCGATAGAGCTGCCGGTTAAACTTTCAGAACAAGTCGTGTCTCTATATGCCAACACTGTACTGGCCCAATATAGATATCCTAAAGTCTAGGTCCTATGTAAGAGAACAGCCTTCCTTTGGGCTGACTGTCACTTTATAGGATTGGTCCTAAAGTTTAAGTAATCTATATTAGCCATATAATATATGTAATGACCCGGCCATAATGACAACCTTCCTTTGGGCCGATTGCCACACGCATGGGCCACACAAATTTATGCATCTATATTCTTGTTCCGCCATCGGACTAGTTGATGAGGGTAATGCAATATGGGCCAATAGTGTGACAAGCTTCCTTTGGGCCGATTACCACACATCAAGGTTCTCCCACTTGCATTACCCACATCAAGTATCCGACGCCGTACATAATTCGGCCAAACAATAGTCTTCCTTTGGGCCGGCTATTGTCCGCATGAACTACATACGCAATTAAATAAGCTCTTTTATAAATTCTTTAGCTTGAACATGTATATATCTTTATCTGTGTGTTATTAACTGTAATAAACACCAATATTCATCATGCAAGACAATATAAGCAATAAAATATTGATGATAAAGCGGAAGCATGTAAGGGTACACATAAGCATGATAAACAAACACTTCAATGTCTTCTTTATGTCAACTAACTACTGTTTTGTCATGTATAGTTCCTGTAATACTGTAGTGCTCGTCAAGAGCTTCGAAACGGCTGTTTACATGCCCAAAACAGTGGTCGTATGAGCCCGTAACGGCTAATTGAAGTTTCTATTGGCAAAACGGGTCTGCAGTGCTTATCGGGTCTGAATCAGACCCGACCCGCAATGGTTAACTTATGGGTTTCCTTAATAGGTCGGGTTTAAATAAACTGAATAAAACCCAATTAGCTTAATGTGAGATTGATTGAGATTAGGTTTCTTTATTTGAGTAGAATTCTATCCAAAATATCTTTAATAGGCTAGAATTATATCTCAATCATAATACCCAAATCAATCTCAACAATCCCAATTGAAATTAAATATGAGATTAATTAGTAGTAGGTTTCCTTATTAGAGTAAAATTCAATCTCTATCCGAATCCTAGATAATCTCATAATCTTAATTAATTCATGAAACCCAAAATAATTAACCATTTTTTTAAATTATTCTTTAAAAAAAAAACCTTTTGCCTTACATGTGCATGCATGCATGCAGACACATGTCTGCATGCATGCAGGCCATGTCAAAATATCTTTTTTTTTTTTTTTTTTAACTTTGAAATCTTCATGATGCATGCGCTGGTGCTTCCAGCGCATGCATCTAACATCCCTTTTTTTTCTTTTTTTTTAATTCAGAATAACACACAAATCAAAATTTTACAAAATTATATACATGTTAAATTTAATAAAAATCACTCCTTTTAATCTTTTGATCCAACATATGAGACACAAAATATTTATTGAATCAAAGGAGATATTTTTATGATATTTATAGATCGAGATCATAATTTCTGTAAATCCCTATGATCTGATAAAGAGGTGGCTCTGATACCAATTGTTAGATCTAAAATTATTCCATACAAGATCTACACATATACCGTTAGCCTCTTTATCATAATCAAAGGGAAGGAGGGTTTTAGACATACCTGATTCCATTACGAAGAGGATGCCGAAGGTTGCACGATCTCGAGGACGCCGGAGTTGAGAGAGAGGATTCTTCTCTCCAGCCACCAAGTTCTCTTCTTTATCCTTAGAGGAGATGAGAGGCCTCTAAGAGAGAGATGGTTATTCTTGTTGGTGGAGAGGGAACCCTACTCATGATATATATAGCATCAAGAAACGCTAGTTCAATTCATCATAGATATAGGTCCTTGATTTATAACACGAGTTCCACACGTGTAGATGAGTCCCACATTCTAATTTAAATACACTCATGGCTAAGTGTAATTGAAAACGTGTCTAGACCCAAACCATTTAGGTTTGATCAATTCTTTATTGGGTCAAACAACATAGGTTAAGTGGGCGGGTGCAAATATCCAATTGACTTGATTAGGCCCAAAATAAATTAGACTTTAAAACATAATAAGTCTAACAAAAACACCTTAATCTAGAAATTGCCTCATCAGTGAGGGAGGGAGGCGTGTCAATGGTATAATTTCGATGGAGATCGGAGGAATTGGACCGAGAAGGGTGCGATTTTGTTGAAAGGGGGAAGGACGAGGAGATCACATCATAAGAGAATGTTGGGGACGATGTATAGGTTGGATTGTTGGAGAGGACAAAGATAAGATCTATGAAGGTTGGGATTTGCATGGATCAGAACAGTTGCCACCGGAGGAGGCTCTGGTGGTGGTTGAGGAGGCACAGTCTCCGCTTGCGAGGGAGAGGGAGTGGGGGTAGGTCTCAGAGCCATTAATTAAAGAGGCATGGGAAATCAACTCTGTTGAACCTTCTGCGTGATTCTTGCACATTAGTTCATGGGCCGACCCACAACCTTTTTAAAAAAGAGTCTTATAAAAAATAGTAATTTTAGTATGTTTATATTAGTTATTTTGAATCTTGAAAAGTTCTTTTTCCGCTTTATAAACGAGAGAAATAGCTTTGGAACTGCATACAATTCCAATTATAGCGAACAACAAGTTAATTGTTTGTTTTGATGTATTAAAATTACATGTAACTATAATTCTACTGGTTAAAGCGAACTGTTTAGATGATTGCAGTTGAAAATACTTGCAGCTCTAATTGAAGCAAACAACTCGACTATTTGTTTGATGTGGTTAGATACATAGCTCTAACTATAATACTTGAAGTTACATTTTAGATTTGATTGCGGTTCCAACTATAAATGTTGAGATATAATAAAGAGGAAATAACATCAGCCCTTTTTAATAATTTCTATTTACACAATTTTAACATACATTAAATCAAATAGTTGTTCTTTATTTTATATAGTTCGCACTATAGCTGCATGTTGTCAAATCAAACACTTAACTTGATATTCTAATTATAGGAATAAAAAGGTATACATAGTTGAACCTACATTGTCACTCTAACTTTACCAAACTAAAATGCAAAAAGGTCTTTTTGTTACATAGATCTATTTATATTGTTTTCTTTTTTCTTTTTTTATTTTTGAAAAAAAAAAATCATGGGTTACATTGAGAGGTTTCGAATTCACAACCTTCTATTAAGAAAGAAAGTGGTCTTGTTGCGTGAATTATGCTCAGTTGGTTGCATATACGATATTGATAAATATAAACGTGCATTTAAGTATTTCCTATTAAGTAGAATTTAATTCTCTCCATGAAGTAATCGTTTCTCTCTCCCCCATCCATAATAAGGTTGGCGCGATAACATTTATGATTGCACTAGTGAGCTTATCAGTAAGTTCCTCCTCTCAGTTAAACTTACCAATCGTAGTATTGGCCAATATTATGTAGTTACAACGATCTATGCACCCTGTACATAGAGGCGCAGAGCAACCTTTTGGTAAAAATTGTGAGATACCAAGAATTGGGTGGTGGGACCATGGCTGACAGGGGGTGACTTTAATGTTATCAGATATTTCAGAGAGAGAACTGGGATTGAAATTCATATTCCCGCTATGAGAGACTTTAATACCCTCTCATTCATTCACTCTTCCTTATAGAACCCCCATTGGCGGGTCGTTGCTTTACTTGGACGAGTGATTGAAAACCTCCTACCTCAGCTAAACTGGACAGGTTCCTTTTTTCGCTAGAATGGGAGGCACTCTTTCCCAGTTCTTCAGCTCGTAGTCTACCTTGCATTCTGTCTAATCACATCCCAATTCTACTTGACACTGGAGAGTCATCTGTGAGACCTTCTCTCTTTAAATTCGAAAACATGTGGTTATCTTATGATCAATTTGATGTGGATGTGCGTCAGTTTTGGGCTACCCTGATCATCACTACTTCTAAGTCTGGTGACAAACTAGTTCATAAACTTCATCTCTGAGATCCTTTCTCAAATCCTGAAGCCGTCGAAACTTTCATCAAGTCAGCACTCACAATGACAGCTTCTTATCTCCATTCATAACATCCAGGCCATCTGCGACATCAGACCTCTTACTCCGATGGAGACATCTCATATCTCTAATCTTACCACCAACTTAGAGAGAATCCAAATCACTGAGAAAATCATGTGGGCACAAAGAGATAGAATTAAGTGGCTCAAGGAAGGCGATAAAGCACTAGATTCTTTCATTACACAACTAACAGAAGGCGTTGCAAGAATCACATTTTGTTGTTCGAAGTAAATGGGGTGGAATTTTATGATCAGGATGTTATCTTCAATACTTTCTCAATCTTCTTCAAGCAACAACCTGGATCAAATTCACCCTCCCTGAATGTATAAGTAAACTTGGAACAATATTATCTTGAGAGATCCCAAACGTCCCTCTTTAATCTAGAGGAACCATTCACTGAAGAGGAAATTCGTGGTGCAATTTTTTCTTTGGGGCTGACAAAGCACCTGGGGCCATTGGTTTCAATATGAGATTTTTACCAACACTTTTGGTAGATACAGTGACTGGACTTCATTAACATTTTCCAAGCCTTTTACAATGGTAGTTTGGACCTCTCCCTCTTCAATAGAGCATACATTGCACTAGTACCTAAAAAGACCAGAGCAAGACGAATTGGAGACTTTAGGCCAATCAATTTAATCAATGATATTCTCAAAATCATATCCAAAGTCCTTGCTAGTAGACTCAAGACAAACATTGGAGAACTCATTGATCCCACACAATCTGCTTTTTTACAAGGACGGTCCATTCTTGATAGTGTGGTTGTTACTCAGGAAATTATAACAGCTTGTGCCAAGCACCGCTAGCCTGCGTTCTTTCTCAAGCTAGGCTTTACACAAGCTTTTGATTCACTTGATTGGTCTTTTCTCCTCAAAGTTCTCCAAGCACGGCGATTTGGAAATCGATAGTGTGGATGGATACAATCTTTACTAAACTTTAAATTCTTCTCTGCCCTAATTAATGGGCAACCTGGTCCTCCCTTCAAATGCAAGCATGGTCTGAGCCAAAGGGGCCTTTTATCACCATACCTCTCTATTCTTGGAGTAGAGATCCTGTCGCATATGCTCAAACTCACTAATCGTGGAGGGTTCATTAAAAAATTAGGCCCCTGGAACCTGGGTTTCCCTTGTCTATAATACACAGATGACACAATTATGCTCTTACCACCTATTCTTACATCCATTTAGCGGGTCAAATACTAATATACATTTTTAAGCTACCCTCTGGACTATCCATCAACTTCTATAAATCATCGCTTTACCAGCTTGCTCCCCCTTCCATGGACATTTCCCACATCTCTGCTATCTCCACTGCAAAGTTGGGACTTTCCCGTTCACCTACTTAGGTCTCCCCCTCAAACCAACCTCCCCCTTAAAGGATGATTGGCAACCTCTTCTTTATCAGATTGATAAAAGACTTGCTACTTGAAAATGGCTTACATTGTCTCGAGGAGGCAAATTAGTTTTAATTAACTCTGTCCTAACCAGTCCCCCCTCTACTGTATGTCTTTCTTCTTTCTTCCGTAATGGGGTGATATATCATACAGACCGAACGGGGCGAGCTTTCTTCTGGAAAGGGATCGCAGTGTCATTAAAGGACAGTTGTCATGTCCCGCTTCTCAAAATATACTATAGCGGACGCGACGAGAGTCGGCGATGCATATACGTGAGGAGAATATCTCAACGTATATATGCCAAGCCTTAATACAAGAAATGAACACAATATACACTAAATTTCCAACCTAGTCACGCCCGCTTTCCAAAATACACTGTAGCGGGGATGCGATGAGAGTGTCGACGACGCTTATATGTGAGAAGAATACCTCGTACGTATATATGCTAAGCCTCAGTGTAGGAAATAAACACAATACATCAAAACAACAATTAAGCCATTTGTCCCAAGTATTTGGGGTAGGCTACATGAAACAAAATAACAACACCGCCAGTGCCCCGTTCACTGTCTATCCCAAGCCAGGATGAAAGAGGAGGGTTGTGGTAGGCCTGTGATAGCTAACGTAAAACTTTGTCACATACTATGAACATGAACTAAGGAAATGAACACAATATACACTAAAATTCCAGCCTTAATAAGTATAAGAATAAGTACAAAAGGGTCGGTAATCATGAAAGTTATGAAAACATGAATAAATAAGGAAGTAGAGATAAATAATAGAGATATGTACGAATAATAAAGGTGACATTTCTCATATTAATATCTCGAGAAACATCAAACACTATGAACTGAGTTTCAACCTGAGGAAACAACATCAGAGTCATCAGAAAGCGATCTAGTGAATGATAAATTGAAGGAATGCAATAATAGTATACTATAATAGTATAATAATCACGATAACATATAATATAAGATTAAATAATAGCAATACATTATAATTATAATAATAATTAGTATATATATTACAATTATTATATATGTACTATAACATTATTAATACCTAGCATGTTACAACAGTGTTACATTTATAGTATCATACAATATATGATTAAAACAATAATAATGTCAATCAGAGAGTTTTATATATCAATATTCATTATTTCTTATTTATTGTTTAAACTAATAGTAACAGTAACAGTAACATGTACAGTATCAATGATTAATATAAACACTAATGCAGAAAATAGACAGAAATAATCATACTATAGTGTTTGTGAGTGTACAAGAATAATGTGTTTATAGAGAATACATAAAATACAAAGCATACATGCAAAGTAACATGATAGTAAACAAGAAAGTCAGGAAGTCTGTTACAATATACACTGACAGGGTATCATGCAGGTAAAAGTAATATACTAAAGTATACAATAATAATAATCAATATCACTTGCTATTTTAATTAATCTGTTCCAGTGTCCCATACCACTGGCAGTCCATACTGGAGCTCGCATTCCAGCCGAACTCATCCAAACATGCATACAGGTATCATAATCCGAATGAGAGAGTGATCAAATAACAAGCTCTTCTGATGTTACCATTGTTTATGATGTTTTATTATGTTAATTGACAATTCAAAGGTCAAGGAGCTCTAATCAGGTGGGTATATCCCATGCATACCCAAGATAATGGTCTTAAACAGTTCCCTGGCTACTGAAAGCAGGGCCCTCCGTTAAGAGGGGAGTAGGAAACATGAAACAGGAAGCTCAATGAGATGTACATAGTCGGTAGGCAGCACTATCACGTTTCCTACAGTGTGACAAATATGAATCCAAAACATCCACCTGATAAGACCTAGTCAACTATCCAGTTTTTTCAATCTTGTGTTATATTTATTGTATTTAAACTACACAGTATATCAGAAACAATAATAATGCTTGTAGCATGTATCAGGATAATATGGCATGTACAAGATAATAAGAGGTATAAGATCCATAAGACGTGGAATTCTAGAGGCGTCCCTCATGGATTCAAGAGGTGGTCGGTGGCCCCCACCACATATGTGATGTGACACTTGTTCCGTGTGGCACTTAGTTCTGCACATCTTAGGTCAGTTGCCGATATGTCCTGTTATCAGGATTGTCATATCAATATCAATGATAAACGAAACAGTCATGTATCAGAATTCAGTAAATATTCATCTAACTGTGATGTGAGAACAATCAAGTTATGAACTCAGATGAATCTATGTAACAAAAACATGAAATAACATAGTCCAGTATAATAGAGTATCAGTATATCGATGATACAATTACATGAAATAACAGTGTCTACTGTAATTGAGTATCCGTGTATCGATGATACAAGTTCATTAAATAAAAATGTCCATGATCATGACAAACTCATAGAAATTCAACGGTTGTCATGAGTGAGGTAACAATGACAATATCAAGGTGATATCGTTAACATGATCATGTGTTAATATATCAATATTTGTTAGAACAATTTCAATATTATTAATATGATCAATATCACAAAGTTATTATATACAACTATCTATTTTCAAACTCTTCACTATGATATTAAAAATTATTAATTTATTAATCTGAAATTTCTTTAATGTTTCTTTAATCTATAGTTTATTAATTACTCAATATATGGATAATTCATTTAGATTTTATATTAAATTAAGAATCACAATAAAATATTATTTCGTTGAATATGTTTAAAAGGCACTTACACATATTTAATTTCAATGATTTACTATTTACATGATTTATTGGATGATAATTACCGTTTATTTAATAAATCAATAAATCAAGTTGAATTCATCACATTGAAATATAACTTATGAAAGAAAATACATACATAGTTATCACAGGGATGTAGTTCTCTTTTCTACAATCGCAACGGCTTGAGAATCATCCAAATCAGGCTTCGGATGGTCAATATATCGCCTGAACACTAAAATTAATAAAAGTAAGTTAGATTTGTAGTTAATAAGGTCTAAAATCTAGATAATCTAAATTATCAGGGGGTTTATGTAGTTTTACCTCTTTTAATTTTGAAGTGGGTTTACGTTGCTAACGTGTCGGGTGCAGATCTAATAACCCAGACCCAGTAGTTTAAGTGACGGGTTTTGGGTTAATGGGTTTGGGTTAACGAGTTATTGGTTTTGGATTCATTATGGGGAGAGAGAGAAAAAGAAAGAATGAGAGAGAAAGAGAGAGAAGCGGTAAGGGAGAGGGACGATGACCAGGGCATAGCCGCACAGGTACGGTGGCCCACCGGCGGCGACAGCAACAAGCAGAATGCCGCTGGCGGTTGGGGGTGAGAGAAAGAGATGGAGGGTGAGTAAGAGAAAGATAGAGAGAAGAGAGAGGATAAAGAGGGAGGGAAAGAGCATGGAAAGAGGAGCGACGACCAGGCTGGGCCGGCCGACCTTCCGGCAGTGGCCAGCCCGACGGTGATGGAGGCTTCCTAGGCTGGTACTGAAGGTCTAGCCACCGCTGGCGGCATTGATGAGGAGAGAAAGGTAGAGTGAGAGAAAGGAAGTTATAGAGAGTTAAAGAGAGTGGCGTGGAGGAGAAAGGGAAAGCAAGAGAGGGAAGAGGAGAGATAAATAAGAAGAAGAAGAAGACTTATTTGTGTAAAGACAAGATACTATTAGCTATGGTTCTTGGTTGTATATATATGCACATATTGGTCACATGTTTACACTGATTTAGGAGATACAATAGGAAAACATTGACTGAGAGAAAAAATAGAAAAAATATTGACCGAGAGAAAGAATGAGAAACACATGGTGCATGAATCCCATGAGTCCCATGTGTTCTTATAATCATGGAGAGATTTTAGGATCTGGTTGATTTCATAAGGGGTGTCTTTCACATGGATCACATGTTTCACATGAGTCACGTGTTGTCATTGATATCTCTAACACCCCCCGTAAGCGAAGCGGGTTCGAAAGAACAGAGAGCTTGTTCTTCAGTATAGAAAATCTGAATGAGCTCAAATGCTTAGTAAGGATGTCTGCTAGTTGGTTTTTAGTGCTGACAAATCGAACATCCGACTCCATTGGCGACATAGTCCCTCACAAAATGAATGTCGATCTCAACATGTTTGGAGCGAGAGTGATGAATAGGATTGATCGAGAGATATGTTGCACCGAGGTTGTCACAGAGAACTATTGGGGGAGATTGCGGAACTTCAAGCTCACGAAGTAATGACTGCAACCAAACGACCTCTGCTGTAGCATTGGCCATGCCCCTATACTCTGCCTCAGTGCTAGATCGTGCCACAGTACACTGCTTCTTTGAGCTCCAAGAAATGAGATTTATACCAAGAAAGACAAAATAGCCACTGGTAGATTTTCGATCATCGATTGAACCTGCCCAATCTGCATCGGTGTAAGCAGTAAGCTGCACAGAAGAATGACGAGAGAGAAAAAGGTCATATTGAATGGTAGATTTGAGGTAACGGAGGATCCGTGCTCCAATGCTTATCGGTTGGAGCTTGCATGAACTGAGCGACCTTGTTCACCGAGAAGGCAATATCGGGTCTGGTAAAGCTTAAGTATTGCAGAGCCCTAACAATACTTCGATAGACAAAGGGTCAGAGAGAGACTTGCCAACATTCTTGGATAGCTTACAGGAAGTGGCCATAGGCGAGCTAACAGGTTTAACACCATCCATCTTGAGTCGGAGAAGCAAGTCACGGATGTACTTCTGTTGAGAGAGAAATAGATCTGAGGGTGTATGATGACACTCCACGCCCAAGAAATAGTGCAGTGGGCCGAGGTCTTTTAATGAGAACTCCCGGCCTAGTTCTTGAATAAGACGAGTGACAGCCCGTGAGTCATTGCCTGTGATGATGATGTCGTCCACATAGATAAGAATCAAAAGAA
Organism: Agave tequilana; assembly: GCA_038442645.1. Classification (NCBI taxonomy): domain Eukaryota; kingdom Viridiplantae; phylum Streptophyta; class Magnoliopsida; order Asparagales; family Asparagaceae; genus Agave; species Agave tequilana. The sequence continues at coordinate 41,217 of JAVJIF010033225.1, read as the reverse complement.
GATCTGTCCCGACCCGTCAGAGGAAGAGAGATGTGTCGGACTTGGAGCCCACAAAGCCCAATGTGACTAGATAACTGCTGAGACGAGAAAACCAGGCCCGTGAAGCCTGTTTGAGGCCATAGATATGCGGTGAAGCTTGCATACATGATTGGGATGAGCGGGATTGATGAACCCCGAAGGTTGTTCCATGTAGACCGTCTCAGTAAGAAAACCCTGCAAAAATGCATTATTCACATCTAATTGTCGAATAAACCATCCCTTGGAGACGACCAGACTGTACATGGTACGGATAATGGTCGGTTTGATGACCGGACTGAATGTCTCACCATAGTCTAATCCTGGTTGTTGATAAAAATCTTTGGCCACCAGGCGGGCCTTATACCTGTCAACAGAACCATCAGATTAATGTTTTAACTTGAAAACTCATTTACAGCCAACCAAATTCATGGTAGGGTGGTATGGCACAAGGGACCAGGTTTTATTCTTAAGCAAGGCATTCATCTCAGTGTCCATTGCCTGGCGCCACTTGAGATCTTTAGAAGCTTGCGTGAAACATGCGAGTTTGACAGGAGTGGTGGCCAAGTCAGCCATGAGACAGGTAGGCATAGGATACCGGGTGGCTAGCCAGACTTTTGATGTTCTGGTGTTATCCTCTATTCTGGTGACCATATGGTAGGTCCTGATAGGAGGGAGACTGGGAGAGCCTGAGGACGAGGACGAGGAGAAGGACTCATCGGCGGGTGCTGGTGGAGGTGGTAGAGAAGGAGTATGTGATGGAGGTGATAGTGGAGGAGGAGAAAAGTCGATAGTGGGGCCCGCATGAGAAGATGGGACTGAAACAATGGAAGGTAACAAAGGCATGGAGATGGGGATCGGTGGTGAAGGCGTGGGAGTAGGGGGGAGAGAGTGAGGGCGGAGGAGAATGGAAAGGAAAGGAGGATTCGTCGAACACAACATCCTGAGAGATGTAAATATGATCAGAGAGGACATGCAAACATTGATAACCTTTATGCGAAGCCGAGTAACCTAAGAAGACACATTGACTGGACCGAAAACTAAACTTATGAGTTTGGTATGGACGCAGATAAGGGTAGCAAGCACAACCAAAAATTCATAAGGAAAGGTAGTCAGGTGCTTTATGAAATAATTTCTGATAGGGAGATAGATTATGAAGAACGGGGGTGGGCATTCTGTTGATGAGAAATGAGGCAGTTTAGAAAGCATAAGGCCAGTAGGCCGGTCTTGACAAGGTGGCGGTGCTTTCTTTCTACGGTACCATTTTGGGCACTAGTGTGTGGACAGGATAAGCGATGAGCGATACCCTGAGAAGACAAGCAAGGTTTAAATGTGATGAACTCGCCACCACTATTAGTTTGGAGTGCTTTAATGGAACGCCTAAAAAATTTTTCCACATGAATTTTGAACTCAAGAAAAATGGAGAAAACATCACTTTTATTTATTAAAGGATAAAACCAAACATACTTATTGTAGTGATCTACAACGCTAATATAATAGCGATGACCACTTACAGCGGACACAGGAGACGGACCCCATAGATCGGAGTGAATAAGCTCTAAAGGAGCAGTAGCAATCGTGGAAGATGACGAAAAGGAAGACGGTGACTTTTCCCTTACTGACAGGGGATGTAGAGAGGGGTACCAGCATGGTCAGAGAGGAAAGGAAGCTGATGCTGAGATAAAACAATGGAGATAATTCTGGTGGAGGGATGACTTAGGCACCATGCCAGACGGAGGAAGATGCACGCTCACCGAGAAGAGCCTGGGGAGAGGCGGTGAAGTTATGATTCCCCAGGGAGAAGACATACAAACCATCCTTAAGTTATCCCCGCAGTAGAGTTTTCTGAGTGGAGAGATCCTTGATAAAACAAGAGTCAGGGTGAAATTCAAGGAGGATTTTATTATCAACAGTAAATTGACTAACAGACAGAAGATTTTTAGTAATATCAGGAACATGTAAAAGGTTTTTTAAGACAAAGGAAGAAACATGAGAATACAATAAAGAAGCACCAGTAGCTCGGATAGGCAAACCTGTCCCGTTACCCATGCGAACTCTGTCGGGTTCTTGATATTCAGAGTGAACCGCCAGATTCGCAATGTCAGCTGTTAGGTGATGAGTGGCTTCGGTGTCAACATATCAGTTGGGATCGACTGGACTATTCCCATAAGAGTGGAGAAGAGCAGTTAGGCTAGCCGAATTATCATAATGATTGTAGCATTGGTTAGCATAATGATCAAAACGATTGCAGATTTGGCATTGAGGTCGGCCACCGGTGGACTAATGTGACGGTAAGAAGGATCATCCACGACCGTGCTCCCTTCCTCGGCCACGTCCACGACCACGAAAAAAAGATGGAGTTAAATGGTAGCTTAGAGTGCGGAAAACAGTATGAACCGCAGGAGAAGGAGAGATGAGGGTTGTGGAGTCTGGTGAAGTGATAGCACGCCCACGATAAATCTTCTGGCTAAGCATGAGGCCGATGAGTTCTTCTAACAGTACAGGGTCGACTCGTGTGTTGACGGAGGTGATGAACGAGTCATATTCGGAAGACAGACTACTGAGCAAGGTAGAGACGAGGTCAGAGTCAGCAAATGGATTAGCCACTGTCGCCAGGTTACCCACGATGGACTTGACAGATTGGAGGTACTCTGACATAGAAGAGGTGCCCATCTTGACGGTGTACAGTTAAAATTTGAGTTGCTGCATTCTACCTCTGGAGGGTGACGCAAAGATTCGCTCCAGAGAGCAACACACATCACGAGATGTGGTGAGGCCGACGACATGAGCAAGAACAGCCTCAATGAGCGAGGAGATAAGCCAATATAAGAGCATCTGATCAAGCTTGATCCAGCGAGTGTATTCTGGATTGATAGTGGGCTGAGCTTCCTTCTCGGTAGAAGGAAGGAACCGGACCGGACACAGAGAGGTTCCATCGACGAGGCCTTCGAGATCGTGGAGCTTGAGAAGAGGAAGGAACTGGGAACGCCACAGCAGATAGTTTCCCTTGTCGAGTTTGACATTTAGAAAGTGAGTGATGTTGGGATTGGGAGTAACTATGGATGCAAGTGTTTGGATGGAGGCGAGGGAAGATGAAGAGAAGATACTCGACATGGTACAGGAGTTGCTCTGATACCAAGATAAATATTAAGAAGAAGAAAACTTATTTGTGTAAAGACAAGATACCATTAGCTATGGTTCTTGGTTGTATATATATATACACATATTGGTCACATGTTTACACTGATTTAGGAGATACAATAGGAAAACATTGACTGAGAGAAAGAATAGAAAAATATTGACTGAGAGAAAGAATGAGAAACACATGGTGCCATGAATCCCATGAGTCCCATGCGTTCGTATAATCATAGAGAGATTTTAGGATCTGGTTGATTTCATGAGGGGTGTCTTTCACATGGATCACATGTTTCACATGAGTCACGTGTTGTCATTGATATCTTTAACAAGGAGTGGGCACGAAGGGTGTTAGCAACGGCCTGGGAGTGTGATCGCGTGGCGGCGGTTGTCTGGATGGTAGGCAAAGAGAGAGAGAGAGAAAGAATGGGTAAGGGTGAGAGTGAGAGATGTAGAGCGGAGAGAGTTGAAGAGAGAGGGAGCAAAATGAGAGAGAAAGCCAAAGAAGATTTATTAGGAGAAACGAGAGAGAGAGAGAGAAGGCGGTGGAAGTGAGTCGGTGAAAGTGTCGAGAAAGAAAAGGAAGAAGAAAAAGAAAAAGAAAAAGAAAAAGAAAAGGAATTTTATATTATTATTTAATTGGTTCAAATTTTGATTAATTCAGAAAAATCTCCAAAAGTTCTCAAAAATAAAAAAATATTGCCCTGAGTAATGTTATGAAATCAAATTTATGAAATTCATTTCCGTTTATTAATTAAAAATTCTATAGTGGATCAACGGTACCGACGACATCAAATTCAGGAGATTTTTCAAAATAATTCAGAAAAATTTCAGAAAATTTAGAGAAATTCAAAATATTGAGAATTAATATCTGAAGTTGAAATGAGTTCACTCTGGCTACCAGGAAGGTCAAGTCAGGTATTTTCACCATATCATACTAGTACCGAGATACGTACATCTAAAAATCGGGGGTTCCAACAGCGTTTGGTTGGTAGGGATATTTTATGCTCTCTGCACATTTCAGGCGGATTGGGTATCCATAAATTGAGATATTTTAATACTTCCTTACTGTCCAAATGGTGGTGAAATCTTTTGACTAAACCCCATGCTCCTTAGGCACAAGTGGTTTACTTTGATTACTATCGATGTAGAAGACCTTTAGATTTGCATGACAAGCCTTCCGGTTGTGTCTCCCTTTCTGGCACGGGTTCTGTGAAGAACCGAAGCCTTCAAGCTCTGCCTCAGATTTATTAGTGGATAAGGGAGCTCAGTAAAATTTTAGAAACGCTGCTGGATTGGAGATATTCCTTTAGCTGTTGTTTTTCCTAGGCTTCTTGAGATGACCTCAAATAAATAAGTTTGGGTTAATTCACAAATTCAAGACAATGATTGGGTCCTAACTTTTAGTCACCCTATCTCCCTGATGAGACTTCGACTAGTAGCAGACCTTATTCTCACTCTCAGGCAATTCACCATTCAGGATAGACTGGACCAGATATCTTAGAATATTTGTTTTTGTTCTCTCCCTTACAGTTCGACTATCATTCAGAATATTTGTTTTTGTTTACTAAGTTATGGCATGAAGTAACAGAACATCCTTTACAGTTCGCTCCTAGTATCTTTTATTGCAACCAACACAACCTCTGGACAAGGCTGCTCAGTGTCTTATGGAAAGTGGCGACACCGCTTAAAGTAAAAATTACTACTTGGCTTGCCATTCGAGAAAGACTCCCCACTAGTCTTTACCTACATAGATTTGCATCACATAGTTACTACCCTGCATCTTTCGTGGTCACGACCCTGTATCTTCCTCTCAAATATTTTTATCCTGCAATTTTGCTAAGCAGATATGGAACCCTTTTATGTCTGGTTTGAATCTGTCTACATGGCCTTCATCTCTGTCATATGTGAGAAGACTGGAGATCAGCAAGTATCCCTGGAGCTTATCAAAAAGTTTGGGACATCCGCGTCCAAACGGCGATTTGGTCCATTTGGTTGGAAAGGAATTTACGGATCTTCCATCATAAAAGCCGATCTTCTGCCGAAATCTAGGTGTTATTCTTCACTGATCTCTGGAAGTCATCACTTCTTTGATACCTGTTTGTATTGTAATTTGTTTGTTTTTTCTTGTCTCTTCCCAGCTTACTTGGTGAGGATCCTTTTTCTCTTGCTTTCATTTTTCTTGTATTTCATCTTTTTGTATTTTCTTTACGTCTTTAATATAATCGGAGCTGGACTTGGATTTTTTACTCCAAAAAAATAAATATTACCAAGATTTGGTAGATTCCTAAATAAAATGCGTCCTATTCTTGCCATAAGAGAGTACCCTGCACTTGGGTTCATCAACTAATACGCAAGTGTCCCATTAATTGAAAATTACAATATTTCAAAGAAACAAAATGAACATTTACAAATAGTTGCAATTGTAGCAACTATAGCAAAAAAAAAAAAAAAAAAAAAAAGGAAGTAGGAGCACATTATAAAATCAGAGAAGAAAACCCAAAGACTAAGAAATCATGCGTAATTGAGTTCAAAGTTCCCAGGGTCTAAAGAGACTGATCTATGCAGTAAGGGCAATCATTAAGCCAGCACACGTTATGTTACGAAATAAAGGCAAGTTCAGTGGACTAAGATGAAAATTCCAATTGGGCTTTCAAACTGGGCCTTTATTTCGAGCGTCTGGGCTTCCTATATAAATTTTCTTGAGGTAAATGGGCTTCCCGTGTTCCGGTCACACAAGACGAGAACCCGACACATCGCACCATTAGCTTAAACGCTTCTATAAATATCTCTTTCTTAGACTTCAACCCGCTTTCTCTCATTTCAAAACAAAGTGGAAGATCGATCAGAGTGAAGGGATGTGATGAGATCTGAAACTCAACAAGGCACTGGAATTGTGATCTGAAGAAAAAAAAAGTGAGAGGAATCACAAATCCTTTTGGCATCCAACATTAAATTTTTGTTGTTGAAAACCATTGTCTTTATTTCATGAGACTAAAGAAAAATTGGGGCTTTCCCTTAAAGGAGTAGTGGTAGTATTCGAGGGGATGCTCTGGTCTTGAATCATGTTTCGAGCGAAAATTGCGTTCTTATTTTCTTAGATATCTCAAAGTACTTGTTTTTGTTCTCTCCCTCACAGTTTGTCTATCATTCATAATAATTTTTTTTTGTTTACTAAGTTATGGCGTGAAGTAACTCAGCATCCTTTACAGTTCACTCCCAGTATCTCTTATTGCAACCAACACAACCTCTAGATAAGGCTGCTCAGTGCTTGTAGAAAGTGGTGACGCCGCTTAAAGTAAAGATTATTACTTGGCTTGCCGTTCGAGAAAGACTCCCCACTGATCTTTACTTCCATAGATGTTGCATCACACAGTTAATATCCTGCATCTTTTGTGGTCACGACCATGTATTTTCCTCTCATATATTTTGATATTTTGATCCCGTAATTTTGCTAAGCAAATATGGAACCCTTCTGTGTCTGTTTTGAATCTATCAACGTGGCCTTCATCTCTCCGTCATACATGAGAAGACTGGAGATCAACAAGTATCTCTGGAGCTTATCAAAAAGTTTAGGACATCATGATTTGGTCCATCTGGTTGGAAAGAAATTTGCGGATCTTTCATCATAAAAGTCGATTTGCTGCCGAAATATGCCACTGGGTGTTATTCCTCTCTGATATCTGGTAGTCATCACTTCTTTGATACCTGTTTGTACTGTAATTTGTTTGTTTTTTCTTGTTACTTTTTCACTTGGTTAGCATCTTTTTTCTCTTGCTTTCTTTTCTCTTGTATTTCATCTTTTTATATTTTTCTTTATGTCTTTAATATAATCGAAACTGGACCGTTTGGTCCAGGTTTTTACTCAAAAAATAAATATTACTAAGATTTGACCGATTCCTAAATAAAATGCGTCCTATTCTGCCATAAGAGAGTACCCTGCACTTGGGTTCATCAACTAATATGCAAGTGTCCCTTTAATTGAAAATTACAATATTTCAAAGAAACAAAAATGGTCACTTACAAAATATCTGCAATTGTAGCAACTGTAGCAAATAGCAAACAAAAAAAAGAAGTAGGAGCACATTATAAAATCAGAGAAGAAAACCCAAAGACTAAGAAATCATGTGTAATTGAGTTCAAAGTTCCTCGGGTCTAAAGAGACTGATCTACGAAGGGCAATCAATAAGCCAGCACGCATTATATTATGAAATAAAGGCAAGTTCAGAGGACTAAGATGAAAATTCCAATCGGGCTTTCAGACTAGGCCTTTATTTCAGGCCTCTGGGCTTCCTATATAAATTTTCTTGAGGTAATTGGGCTTCCCAATGTTCAGGCCACACAAGACGAGTACCGGACACATCGCGCCATCACCTTAAACTCTTCTATAAATATCTCTTTCTCAGACTTCAACCCACTTTCTTCCATTTCAAACCAAAGTGGGAGATCCATCAGAGGGAAGGGATGTGATGAGATCTGAAACTCAACAAGGCGCTGGAATTGAGATCCGAAGGGAAAAAAATGCGAGAGGAATCGCAAATCTTTTTTGCATCCGGCATTAAATTTTTGTTGCTGAAAATCACTGTCTTTATTTCTTCTCATGAGACTTAAGAAAAATATGGGGCTTTTCCTTGAAGGAGTAGTGGTAGTAATCGAGGGGATGCTTTGATTTTGAATCATGTTTGGAGCGAAAATTGCGTTTTTATTTTCTTAGATTGATGGGTTATAATGAGGGGTGAGCAGAGTTCGGTTATAACCGAAATAATCGACCAAAAACCGAAACCCGAAACCGAACCGAATCGAACCGCTCTAGTTCGGTTCGGCGTCGGTTTTGTGTTTCAAAAATCGAACTCGACCGAACCGAACCGAATCTCTTACCCTGTATATCACCCCACCCAAATTCAATTTAGTGAATCATATAGTTCATAATAAAAACTGGTGAAAACTTATCTCATTACTTCTATCAATACCATCTTTTTTATGTTGAATATGTGAAAGTTATGTTAAGTACACCATCACAATTAAGAATAATATTTATATTAATATAGTTCTTTTTTTTTTCATTATTGCCATTAAAAGTTAGTAATAATTATGTGAGTTTTGATATAAGAGCCCAAATATAGCGTAAAAGTTTTAGAATATGAAATTTTTAATTCACATTAAGGTTAGGGTCTTTTTCTTATTTCTAATTTGGGTATTGAATATTTGAGATTAGAATATTAAAGGATGATAATATAATGGTGCTTAAAAAATGTAAGAAATGATGGAAAAATATTGGCCTAATCGAAAAATCGAAAAACCGAACCGAACTAAGTCGGTTCGGTTCGGTTGCTAAGTCTAATCGATTCGGTTCGGTTTTGCAAAAAATTAGCAAAAATCGAACCGAACCGACCGATACTCATCCCTTTTTGTGAATAATACCTACCTCTCTGGGCAATTAAGATATATTTTTAGATCAACTGGGGAATTTAGGGCTTTATGTATAATATCTCTTTCTGAAGCTTTGGGGATTAGGATATCTTGATACCAAAATACTTCAAATCTTTCAAAACTCAAAGCCTCCTCTGCCACGGTTACCACACTGCCACTAAATGAGTATGATTACAACTTTCAACCAAGTAGCAATAAAGCCAAACACATACCCATACCCACTCTTACAACACAAAAGGTTCATCCAAGGGACGAGTGAGTCCTACAAGGCCCAAACTTTGGACAAGGAAGATCGATCCACATATACTGTGGCCAAAATGATGGCACCAAAAATAGACACACTTATCAAGGTGCCATCAAAATTTAACTTTGCAGCATCAGGGGGCACCTAGTGACCCGAGTTGGTAGGGACTTGAGGAAGTATTAGCTCCACTTAGCTCATTGAAACTCTTCGGTAAAAGAGGGTTGCTTGGTCCACCATCACGAAAAGGCTAGTGTATGCGCACACTATTCAACATCTTCTACATGCCCCCAAACGCTACTGAAGACAAGAGATTGGTACAATCGAATACTCCATTTTGCCTTTTAGAAATTTCACTAAAAGAGGAAGTTAGTAGAGTTCAGAGAAGATCGATACCTGTCATGGAGAGAGAAAAAAAGAAGAGAGCTCAGATGTTGTTACGTGTTCTGCATGAAAAATCATGTTGAGGGGACAAAAGGGATTAAATCAATGATATAATCCATGGAAAGTATAAGCTGTGTCTAAAGTCATGCCAAGTCAAGTAGTTTGCACGCTACTTGTTTAAGCCATGGTCTCAACACAAGGCATGATCTGTTGGCTCCCACAATGTGTATTTGGAAGCACACAGATATTTGTTGATGTTTATGGACACTTGAATTGAAGAAGGAGCAGAGGCAAGGGAGGGAAGCAGGCAATTGCCATTGCTTATGTGGCCACAAGGTTTTTCTCCCCATAGCGTAATGCGCATGGCGGGGGTAGGGGGCCCTGAAGAAATGCAAGTTGTGAGGTGTCGTGAAAATGCGCAAATAGCGTGAGATTGGAAAGCTTAAAAAGTTGACATCCATGCAGTGATACCCACATAAAAGAAGAGTAAACATAAAAAGAGAAATTAAAAACCACAATGTTAGTGTTTGAACAGAAGTCACACTTAAATATCACAAATCCACATAAAAGAAACATAGAGACCACAATAGTTAGTGCTTGAACAATCCACAAAAGGAACTTAGAGACCACAATATTTAATGTTTGAACAGAAGTCACAGTAGGATAACATCTACATAACACACAGTAACAAGAGTTCACATGTTATTGAACAATGTTATAACAGCAATTATCTAGCAGCAGGAAGGCAAGGGGAGAAATTCACAATCCCTTTTGGGATCCAGAGGACTTTGAAATCCAAGAGTCGAATTTAATGGTTACAATGTGGGGATCAAAATTCAAATTCTTTCACCACACCGCCAAGATTAAACAACACAGGGAAAATCAATGCGATGATTGATGATGGTAGCCTTGCCCTTTCTTATGTATTGCGGGCAGTATGGAATCCCAAAATGACATTTTGGCATCTAAGGAGGAAATAGTGAATGTTGTGGCAGCCTTGGCTGTTGCGCGCGACAGACAACAACCCAATAGAGGATCTATCAGATCTCAATCTCAGAACAATGAAATCAAAAACAAGAAGAACAACTCAATCGCAAACAAAAGATCTAACGAGGTTCGGCCAACTTGCCTACGTCCTCGGGGCAATCCACGGAGAGAGATTTCAATTAGGAAGATGATTACAATAGCTCTGGATCTCTTAGAGTACAAGAGAGTCCGCAGCTTTTCTTTCTGTAGGCACTAAACCCTAAAAATTACAATTAGAGCTTAAATACATAACTTCCCGAAACAGCAATTTTTCGCCCAGATCCGACTATCGGTCGACCGGTTGGTCGACTGACTCCCTCTCACGGTCGACCGGACCGGTCGACCGAAACAAACAGAGAGTTGGGTTTCCTGCAGACAGCTTCTCCGGTCGACCGGTCCGGTCGACCGAAACAACCCGAGAGCTCTGTCTTCTGCAGACAGAGTGTTGCGGTCGACCGGTCCGGTCGACCGCTCAAATCCTGTGCACATTGTGCACGTCGGTCGACCGGTCCGGTCGACCGACCTCTGTCTTTTCTGCTGCTGCTGCTTTTTCCTGCCCGCTGTTCCTTTGCCTTTCGTCGTAGACTCCTTGGCAATCTTCAACAGCACCTGGCATGACCTCACCTCCTTTACTGTACTCTCTCCTCCAACAATTCTCCACCTCAGTGAAGATTGTTAAATCTGAGCCGAACACTGACTCAATAGCGGCTGCACCAATCTGGTTGCCTACGTACCCCTTGCCCAAGGGATCAAGCCATCCGTAGTTCATCCAAATGAGCTTCAGCAAGCTCAATTCACCTGAAGGATCTGGAGCAAGTCTTTGCAGTGTGCAAACTTTACTCCCGACACCACCTTTGTAAGCATATCGGCCGGATTCTCCGAAGTATGAATCTTCAACAAGTTGATGTCATCTTCCTCCAGAATCTCCCGAACAAAGTGATACCTGACATCAATGTGCTTCGTCCTTGCATGGTAGACTTGGTTCCTTGCCAAATAAATGGCACTCATACTGTCACAGTGTATCTTCAAGATCTCCTGTTCCACTCCCAAGTCATCTAGCAAACCCTGAAGCCAAATCGCCTCCTTCATGGCCTCGGTCAAGGCCATATACTCTGCCTCTGTAGTTGACAACGCAACTGTGGACTGAAGTGTGGAGCGCCAACTCACCGGTGCCTGTGAGAATGTGAATACATACCCCGTAGTCGACGGCGTTTGTCAAGGTCACCTGCATAGTCCGAATCCACGTACCCTATGCATTCTTGCTTCCCGGTGTTGTCCTTCTCAAATACGAGGCCTACATCAACAGTACCCTTGATGTACCTCAGGATCCACTTCACAGCTTCCCAATGACCCTGACCTGGATCATGCATATATCTGCTAACCATGGAAACTGCCTGTGAAAGATCCGGCCTTGTACACACCATCGCATACATCAAGCTACCCACAGCATTGGCATACGGAACATGAGTCATATGCTCACGCTCCTGAACACTCCTTGGAGACATCTTCGCTGACAACTTGAAGTGCGGCGCCATTGGTGTACTAACAGTCTTAGTATCTTTCCCGATATTAAACCTCTGCAGTACCTTCTCCAGATAGCCCTTCTGAGTCAAGCTTATCCTGCCAGCATCCCTGTCCCTTGTGATCTCCATACCCAATACTTTCCTTGCTTCCCCCAGGTCCTTCATCTCGAACTCGGACGATAAAGTCTTCTTTAGAGAATCAATTGCAGATCTTGACCTAGAAGCAATTAGCATATCATCTACGTAAAGTAGTAGATAGATATACTCACCCGATGGTAACTTGTTGTAGTACACACATGGATCGAAATGGCTTCTTGTGTACTTCTTCTTCCTGATGAAGCTGTCAAATCGTTTGTACCACTGTCTTGGAGACTGCTTCAAACCGTACAGCGATTTCTTCAGCTTACATACCAACTCCTCTTTCCCTGCAGTTTTGTAACCAGTGGGCTGAGTCATGTAGATCTCCTCCTCAAGATCGCCGTGGAGAAAGGCGGTCTTCACATCAAGTTGGTCAAGGTCCAACTCGTTCTGCGCCACCAAGGCTAATAGGATCCGAATAGACGAGTGTTTAACAACTGGGGAGAACACCTCGTTGTAGTCGATCCCTTCTCTCTGTGCGTAGCCTTTAGCCACCAGCCTTGCCTTGTATCGCACTTTATCTTCTTGGAGTGATCCCTGCTTCTTAGCAAATACCCACTTACACCCTATGGCTTTCTTCCCCTTGGGCAACTTGGTCAGTTCCCATGTGTTGTTCTTATAAAGAGACTGCATCTCTTCATTCATAGCCCCTTTCCATAACTCAGCTTCTGAACTGATTTCAGCTTCCCTGAAAGTAGATGGAATGGCCTCTTCAACAACTGGAAGTGCATAAGCAATCACCATGTCTGTAGTGAGCCAGCCAGGTTTCCTAGCATTCCTCCTTGGTCTTCCAACTGCAGTAGTATCTGGAACAGTACCCATGACCTGCTCCTGATCCTCTTCAACAACTTCAGCATCTTCTTCTGCAACTTGATCACCTCTCTGTGTCACCTCAGGGATGATCTTTACTGACACTGTGTCCTCTAGAGATGGTGGATTTGCATCACTCTCCACCTGCTGCAATAGATCCTTGGTCTTGTTGGTCTCCACCTGCTGAGAGACCGTAGGCTTCATCATAGAGGCCTCATCAAATGTGACATCCCTACTGATTATGAATTTGTTGTCCTGTTGGTCCCAGATCTTGAACCCCTTGGTTCCTTTCTTGAAGCCAACAAACACTCCTTTCTTCGCTCTCGGATCCAATTTGTCTTCTCTGACATGATAGTAGGCTGGACATCCAAAAATCCGGAGCACATTATAATCTTCAGCAGCTTTACCCGACCAAGCTTCAAGAGGGGTCTTCCCTCCTATTGCAGATGACGGCAACCTATTGACGAGATGGCATGCATACCCCAACGCTTCAGCCCAGAACTTCTTTGGTAATCCTGCATTTGACAATATGCACCGAACCTTCTCTAGCAAAGTTCGGTTCATTCTTTCAGCCACCCCATTCTGTTGCGGAGTTTCCCTCACTGTGAAGTGCCTCTCTATGCCCTCATTAAGACATAGCTTCTGGAAAGGGTCTGATTTGTACTCTCCTCCGTTGTCAGAACGAAGGACCTTGACTTTTCTTCCCGTACTCCTTTCCTGATTAACCTTCCACTTCACAAACAATTCTAGGACTTCATTCTTGTGTCGCATGGTGTACACCCAGCACCGCCTAGAATAATCATCGATAAACGACACAAAGTAGTGGGTTCCCCCAATTGATGCAGTCTTGGTGGGTCCCCATACATCTGTGTGAACATAATCAAGAATGCCTTCGGTGCAGTGTGAAGCTGTACCAAACTTCACCTTCGTCTTCTTGCCGATGATGCAATGTTCACACAGATCCAGTTTGCAGGTCTCTGCACCCTTCAGCAGCCCTTTCCTCACAAGAGCTTGCATCGATTTCTCCCCTGCATGTCCCAGCCTCATGTGCCATAGCCGGGTTAGATCTTCCTTCTGACTGGTAGAAGCTGCCACCTGCCCTGTCACTGTACTACCCTTCAAGTAATACAAATTGTTCCGGCGGTCGGCCTTCAACACCACCATTGAGCCCTTTGTCATTTTAAGAACACCTTCTTTAATAGACACACTGAGCCCCAATGATTCCAAAGCACCCACTGAGATCAAGTTCCTCTTCAGCTGGGGTACATATCTCACTTCTTTCAGCTCCCTCACCATCCCGTCAAACATCCTGATCGGAATAGTGCCTACACCCTCCATGATGCACGGATGATCGTCGCCCATGACGACCGAACACCCTCCAACTTCTCAAGACTGGTAAACCAATCTCGATTAGGACATACATGATATGTAGCACCTGTGTCCAGGATCCACTCTTTATCCACCGAGTAACCTATAACAGGAGTAGTCACTGAAAAAGAGAACTCTGAAGAATCTGAATCTGCTCCATCTGCCTGTGATTTACCGCTTGTAGCCTTTGTCACCCTTACCAGATTTGCCTCAGACTTTGATTCCTTCTTCTTCCCCTTGTACTTTGGACAGTCAACCTTCCAGTGCCCAATCTCTTTGCAGAACATGCACTGATTTTTCTTAAGATCCCTGAAGCCCGACCTAGACTTCGATCTTCCTCTCACCTCCTTGCCTTTTCTCGATGAATTCCTGCCTCTTACTTCCAAAGCCTCCGCTGATGAACTAGACCGACCTGAATGTCTCTCATTCTTCCTTGTCTCATAACTCATCAGTGCTGATGACACTTCATCATAAACTAAGGTTTGCCTTCCATTTATGAATGTCATAGTGAATGTCTCATACTCCTCCGGTGGGAGTGAGTTCAGGAGAATAACTGACTTGTCTTCCTCACTTACAGTGACATCCACATTTAGCAGGTCTGTAAGAAGCTTCGTATATCGGTTGATGTGCTCGTTTACTGTGCTTCCCCTCTGCATCCTGAACTGATACAGCTTACTCTTAAGTTGCAACCTAGACTCCGCACTCTTTGTCAGGTACTTCTTCTCAAGAGTATTCCACAGTTTCTTCGCTGACGTCTCATGTTGTACAAGATATTTGATGTCTTGTAACAAGCATGAACGTATTAAGCCACATGCCGACCTATTCATCTTCGCCCACTCTTCCTCAGTAGTAGTGGTCTTCTTCCTCTCTAATAGGAGCGTGTCCTCGAGGTTCTGTGCATTCAATGCATCCATGACCTCACACCTCCACATCCCGAAATTATTAGTTCCATTGAACTTGACAACTTCGATCCTTGAGTGATTCATTGTTTTAACGGAAGTAGTTTCATCTGCCATTGAGATTCCTTTCTTGACCCTCTAACTATGCGGAAGATCAAATAACTTGAGAATAGATCTATTACAGAGATAAAAAAATGATTTTTACCTCTCCCGTGAAACCCTAGCTAGAGTTTCTCACCAGATCTACTCCACCACGGATCCAAAGAGCCCACCTTGAGTCCTCCTGAGATCGACACACGATCTCCTTGAACACCAATGCCTCTGACCTGAGATCGACACACGATCTCCACCTGATCAGATCTGGAGCCCTTCGAATTCTCTGAATCCCAAGCGTAGCCTGAAGCTCTGATACCACTTGTTGCGCGCGACAGACAACAACCCAATAGAGGATCTATCAGATCTCAATCTCAGAACAATGAAATCAAAAACAAGAAGAACAACCCAATCGCAAACAAAAGATCTAACGAGGTTCGGCCAACTTGCCTACGTCCTCGGGGCAATCCACGGAGAGAGATTTCAATTAGGAAGATGATTACAATAGCTCTGGATCTCTTAGAGTACAAGAGAGTCCGCAGCTTTTCTTTCTGTAGGCACTAAACCCTAAAAATTACAATTAGAGCTTAAATACATAACTTCCTGAAACAGCAATTTTTCGCCCAGATCCGACTATCGGTCGACCGGTCGGTCGACCGACTCCCTCTCACGGTCGACCGGACCGGTCGACCGAAACAAACAGAGAGTTGGGTTTCCTGCAGACAGCTTCTCCGGTCGACCGGTCCGGTCGACCGAAACAACCCGAGAGCTCTGTCTTCTGCAGACAGAGTGTTGCGGTCGACCGGTCCGGTCGACCGCTCAAATCCTGTGCACATTGTGCACGTCGGTCGACCGGTCCGGTCGACCGACCTCTGTCTTTTCTGCTGCTGCTGCTTTTTCCTGCCCGCTGTTCCTTTGTCTTTCGTCGTAGACTCCTTGACAATCTTCAACAGCACCTGGCATGACCTCACCTCCTTTACTGTACTCTCTCCTCCAACATTGGCCACAAATGAAGCACGAGGTCCAGATTGGTTTACAATTGAGTTTTATCTACAGACGTCGCCTACTGTAAAATCATGATATCATCATTACAGTACAGTATTTCTTCAGACACTTTAAATTACCCACCGAGTGGACTGAAACTGCAATTGTACTAATCCCCAAGTAGATAACCCTACCAGACCCGGAGACTTCAGACCGATCAGCCTCTGCAAACGGTCTACAAAAATCATTGCGAAAATTTTGATTCGCTGTTAGCAACCAATATCGGACAAAGATATGGACATGGCCCAATCCAGCATCTTGAAGGATGTGATATTACAGACAATATTATGGCGATTTAGGAAACTTGGCACACAATTACTACAAGTAAAAAGAGTAAAGACGATTTTTCTCGACCAAACTAGATATGAAGTCTATGACGGCCTGGACTGGATCATCCTTTGAGCCATGTTGGAAAAATCCAGATATGCTTAACCAGCTTTCATGTTCCGAACATGGTGATCCCAACGTCGATTATTTAGGAGATTGAGCAAGTGATGAGGAACATGCTATGGCATGGAGGGGGAAATTACACCTTCTAGCATGAGGGAGAGAAGAAAAATGTTGGCTGCATACGCGCGTGTCCATGGGGCAGACAACAGAAGATGAATTTCTATATGAATCATGTGTTTTAATTGCAGAGAAGTTTGAGACGGTGCTTGTAGTTGCACCTTAAGAACGTGTTTATTCACAAGAAGCACCACCAGTGGCGTAGCGAAGATTTCAAAGACGCGGGTGGGTGCCGGGAGTAACATATAGTTGCAAAGGTTTTTAAGAACCAATTTCTGAGAACTCAACATTACAAAAGAGTACTAACTAATTTCAAGAGCAATAAAATTCTTTGGATTTTGTTAACAACAATTGAGGGAAGTAGAGAACAAAGAGAACCAGACACAAAGAGAACAAATTCATCACAACCTAAACCCCACGTAAACCAAAGCAAAATGATTCTACGAATTTTAAAATTCCCAGAGAACACGAACAACATAGTTAAACTAAAATAGAAGATGTAATGATGTGAACGTGTATACGTGAATGAAAATCAACAATAAAACACTCAATCATACTTCACCATATGAAATCATCATTGATAGAAAAAGATTAAAATTAATAATGCGGATAGATGAAACAAAATCACATGCGCAAACAAATTTAATTCAATCAGGAATAAATTAAAGATAATATATCATGCGGCAAAAGTAACTACGATCAATATAAAGCTACTGAATTCAAAAGCAAGCAGATATATTTAATCTCACTTTTGGTAGACAACAATTATATTGATAAAATATCAGAGATTAATTATCAGACTCGAAATAATAAATTAGGATAAGAATGTACTTACTGAGAATCACGTCAGATCTTAGTGACTTGTAATCAATGTCAATGCGTAGATCTCATCGTCACGAACGCAACAACTCAAAAATTGCTTGAATCGGAGTACATATGCGTAAGTTATGGGCTGAAAACCAATACAGTGCTTTAATGGGCCGGTTTGGTGGTTCGATTTTGTTTACTATAACTCACGGGTATTGGACTGTAGCACACTGGGTCTAGTATTGTAGCAGTATTGTAGCAAAAAACATTCTGAATTTTTTCTTGATTTTCTTTTATCAAAGAAATTGAGAAACATAAATAAGGGTTTGAAAAAGGAATTAATAATTTAGATTAGAATTTTAAGAGAGTGGGAAAAGCGATAGGAAAGGGAATAAACTAACTAAGATTTCACACTCTAATTAGATTTTCTCTAAGGACTTCACAAACAAAGATTGTAGAGAGATCACAAACTCACATAATTTTAAGAAAATTTCTTCATAATAACTCTCATTGCATATTGTTTAATACAAGAGGCCTTTTATAGGCTTTTATAGAATTGAATACAATTCATACTAAAACTCCTAATCAAAATAAAATTATAATTCCAAGTTTTAAAAATGAAAATTTTCAATCAAAGTGGGATTACAACTATCAAAAGGAAACTAAAAATAAAGAAATTCAAAATAAAAAAAAACTAGAGAATAAAATTCTACAGCTACTGAGAATCTGAAACAAGGCGTCTTCTCCACTGGTGAAACACATGCCACACACGTGACTTGATGTTCGCCTCATTCTCTTTATGGATAGAACTCGACTTCATCGACTTAGAAGTAAAAGTGATCTCATACTGCTTCAAAATTTCATGTCAATCTTTGGCAGTTTACTTCGTTCTAGCCATGTATCATCAATTGGTACTTTTTCTATCCAACAAATTAGATATTTTTGAATTTCACTACCTTGAGTGGTGATAATTTTATCATCTAAGAATTTATGAACTTGACATGTTATATATGATAAAATATCTGATAGTGGTGAAAGAAAGGGGCTCTCGAAAATAGGCTCATGGGAATGCTTATCAACAAGTGAGATAACATCAAGACCTTTATAATCCACCAAGCAGTCAATATTGAAAGTAGAATTGATGCCAAAATTTATAAAAAAAATCAATAATATAAATATCATCATTCAATTTCATGATTTGAAATGGATCAGAACTATAAGCATGCAACTTTTAAACAACATCACCAACATTAAAAATATTTAATATGTTCCTATCATCAGCTCGTATCTCATAGTTGGTGTGTGTGCACATGTACTGTAAACGATGATGCAACTGGTGATGCAGACTCAATTATTTTATACTGATCGCTATGGGAATAAGGTCTGTGGAGAATTTGATTTAATACCTAACATAGACTATAAAAGAACAATGGATGGTGTCAGCAGTAGAGGAGGAAGGTGTTGGTGACTAAAACAAGTAACGACAACAGGGGTCGATGGTAAAGGAGGCCGAGAAGGTGGTGTTGGCAGTAGAGCCGAGGAAGAGAAAGAACGGGTGAAATTAAACTCTTTAAACACATGAGTGACTTTCAAACAAATAGTACTATCAGAGTTAGATGCTTCAATGAGAACTCCATCATTGATGATAATCTTAAATGAGTTTGGACAGTTAGTAGCAACATATTCATAATCTTGGCATTGTAGCGCTTAGTTGTGGGATCAATTTTAGAAAAGTCCTTTTCAGTGTTCTTACTTTTATTGTTATCAGACTTTTCTTTAACTTCTCTAACTATGGGGATCACACAAGGAATACTACTTTTCGAGATTTGGTTGGAAGAATTCATGATTTGAAGTATGTTATCCATTTTAGCTATAATATAATCAAGTATTGGTTGGGACTTTATGATTTGATTCGAGGAAGCGAATTTAGCCGATGGGGGTGAAAGTGTATTAGACATATGGGGTTGAACAGATGGGGGTCTAAACTCGTGGAAATATGATGGCACGTGTTTAGTGATGAGTTTGTCCTTCATATATTCTCAAGTTTCAATTGGTGATTGAGTTCAGGCTTTCCTGTCTCTTTTCAAATCTATCCTGTATTGATTAGCTTGTCCAGTTAGTTTTGTGATAGCGAACATGACTTTTTCAACCTCAGAAAATGGGTATCGGTTGAAGTACATGTCCATTCTTTGTAATAATCAATCTCGCAAAAACTTGAGGATTCCTTAAATAACTAGAATAATTCAGACGACCATCAAAAGTCAATACATTCATAATGGTAATATGAGAATTCTTATATGCAATTTTTATTTTATTTTTAAAGATTGTTGGACTAATCAAACTTTAATCTTACAAGTCATTTGCTAGCTCGCTGTAACTTTGGTGGAAGATTTTTTGCTTTTGGCATTCCGTAATTATAGGACCACGTTGAGTACAGAATTTAAGGAAAGTTAAACACCAATCATACAGAATTTAAGGAAAAGATTTATCCTTTAATGATTTCTAAATTACATTAAGTTTTTTTGAATAAGATCTAAATCCTAAATACAAAAAAGTAAATAAAGTACTTAAGATGCAATTCCTACCTAACCATTCTTTGATACCAGACTGATATGAAACATGTATGCATGAATGAAAATCAACAATAAAACGCTCAATCACGTTACCAACATGAAACGATCGTTGGTAGGAAAATATTAAAACTAATAAAAATGGATAGATGTAATAAAATAACATGCACAAACAAATCCAATTCAATCGCGAATCAATTAAAGATAATATAATATATTATACGACAAAAGATTATACGATCAATATTAAAGCTATTGAATTCAAAGGCAAGTAGATACACACAATCTCATTTTTGATAGACAACAGTTAAATTGATAAAATATCAGAGATTAATTATCAAAATCAAAATAACTAATTAGAATAAGAACATACCTGCTAAGAATCACGTCAAACCTCAGTTACCTGTAGTCGATGTCGGTGCGTAGATCTCATCGTCATGAACACAAAGGCTCAAAAATTGCCTGAATCGAATTCTGTATGTGCAAGTTATGGGTTGAAAAACAATACAATGACTTAACGAGTCTGTTTGATATTGCGGGATTGTTTATTGTAACTCACGGGTATAGGGACTGTAGCACACCAGGTCTGGTACTGTAGCAAAAAAAATTCTGATTTTTTTTCTATATTCTTTTGTCAAAGAAATTGATAAATAGAAATAAAGATTTGAAAAAATCAGATTAGAAATTGAGATTAGGATTTTGAAGAAGTGGAGAAAGATATAGGGTAGGAGATAAACTAACTAGAATTTCACACTCTAATTAGGGTTTATCTGAGGGCTTCACACATAAAGAGAAAAATTATAGAGAGATAACAAAATCACATAATTTTGAGAAATTTTCTTCATAATAATTCTCATTGAATATTGTTTGATGCAAGAGGCCTTTTATAGGCTTTTACAAAATTGAATACAATTTAAACTAAAACTTCTAATTAAAATCGAATCACAATTTCAACTTTTAGAAACTAAAATTTCCATTCAAAGTGGGACTACAACTATCAAAAGGAAATCAAAGATAAAGAAACTCAAAATAAAGAAACTAGAAAATAGACTTTTACAGCTATTGGGAATTTGGAACAAGGCGTCTCCACCGGTGAAACACGTGACATACACGTGGCTTGATGTCTGCGTCATGTAAGCAAGCTCAAGTTAAAGTGAAGCCTAGATGAAGCATAAAAGAAGAATATTGAGTATATCTTGATGTATCTTCATAAGAAACCTCATTTCAAAGAGATTAAATTAAAGAAATCTCACCTTAATGAGATGCTCTGGGGTTCGAGGACCAACGATGACAAAAACCCACTGCAGGGACAACGATCGAGGCAATAGTCGACTAGAGAACACAATCATAGATCTCTCCGATCACCACAAGGATCTCCTCACTCTATCTGACGCCAGCCAAACATGTTCTTATCTCTTCTGCGTCCAATCAAAAAATATAAAAAAAATCTTGTAGAAAAATACACAGCCTTTTTACCTGCCCTCAATAGAGAAGACTACGTGGGCCGTGAGGTGTCAAGCAATGAGTGAGAGAGAGAGAGGCCGGGAGCAAAGAGAGGGATACCAAGATCAGAGATGAGAGAGACAGAGAGAGGCCGAGAGCGATTAGAGAGAGGCTGAGATCGGAGATGAGAGAGAGGCCGGATCGAAATGACAGAGAGGCCAGGATCAGATTGAGACTAAATACGAGAGATGAGACCGAGAGCGATAAGAGAGAGATGCCGAAATCAGAGATAAAAGAGAGCCTGAGATCAGAGATCACATCAGAGATGGGAGAGAGAGATGGGAGAGAGAGACCAAGAGCGAATGGGGGGCACAAATTACAGAGGCCAAAAGTTTTTTATGGGTGGGATCAAGGGGTCACCACCCCCGGGGGGATTAGAAATTGAGATTAGGATTTTGAGAGAGTGGGGAAAGAGATAGGAAAGGGGATAAACTAACTAGAGTTTCATACTCTAATTAGGGTTTCTTTAAGGGCTTCATATACAAAGAGAAAATTGTAGAGAGATCACAAACTCATATAATTTTGAGAAATTTTCTTCATAATACATTGCATATTGTTTGATACAAGAGGTCTTTTATAGACTTTTACAAAATTGAATAATCAAACTAAAATTCCTAATCAAAATAGAATTACAATTTCAACTTTTAGAAACTAAAATTCCCATTAAATTGGGACTACAAGTATCAAAAAGAAACCAAAGATAACGAAGCTCAAAATAAAAAAAAACTAAAAAAATAGAATTCTACAGCTACTGGGAATCTGGAATAAGGCGTCTTCTAAACCGTTGAAACACAAGTCATACATGTGACTTGATGTCCGCATCATGTAAGCAAGCTCAAGTTAAAGTGAGGCCTACATGAAGTATAAAGGAAGAATATTGAGTATATCTTGATGTATCTTCATAAGAAACCTCATCACAAAGCGATTAAATCAAATAAATCTCACCTTAATGAGAAGCTCTGGGGACGGAGGACCGATGACGATGAAAACCCACTACAGTGACAATGATCGAGGCAACAATCGACCGGAGAACCCCAATCATAAATCTCTCTGATCACCACGTAGATCTCCTCCTCATTCTGACGCCAGCCAAACTTGTTCTTATCTCTTCTGTGTCCAATCAAAATAGTAAAAAAAAAGTAGAAAAAACGCAGTATTTTTACCCGCCCACAACCAGAGAAGACTACATGAGTCGTGAGGTCTCGAGCAATGAGAGAGTTAGGCCGAGAGCGAAGAGAGCGAGATGCTGAGATCGAAATGATGAGAGAGAGGTCAAGATCGAAATGATGAGAGAGATAGAGAGAGACTGAGATCGGAGATGAAAAAGACAGAGAGAGGCCAAGAGCGATTAGAGTGAGTAGCTCAGAGATGAGAGAGAGGCCATGTTTGGTGGGAGAAAAGTTCCTTGTAAAATTTCCTTGAATCAATGAAAAAATTACAACGGATCAATACTCCTACTATAAGGGAGGGAAGATGTTTAGACTTGAATCTCCCCTTTGTTTAGTGCTGGGTTCTTGATGTGACGGTGGAAAGTAAATCTTATTTTTCGTTGACCGAGTGAACATCAGGACCTCTTGGGAATCCTCTCTTTGGATAGCAGACGGAGTAACACAGCTCCTATCCACCAGGAATCTCAAAGAGATTGTAGGTAAAGACAAACTTGTACGCAACAAGTTGTTAGAAGAGTCGAACTCTCTTTTCCTTTCAGTGAAAGTTCAAGAATTATCCGATCAACCGACCCCTTCTCCATAGCAAACGGGGCTATTTATAGAGGTTTCAGGGGTGAACGTGCCCCCTGAAAATGCTCCATAATGGGGGTTAACTTCCTCATTATGTGGACATTAATTGACCCAATAACGAGGGCAGTTATAACCGAGACGCGGGTTTTGAGCCTTGCGCCTGTTGTTGACGTGATGCTGAGACGCGGGTTTCGACCCTCGCGTCTTGGTTCTACAGTAATACTGAGACGCGAGTTTTGACCCTCGCGTCTTAGTGCTGCAGTGATGCTGCTGTAGTGATGGCTATGATTAGCCCTGCGTCTGGAGTTTGGACTCTTTTTTGATGACTTGTTTTAGTGATTTTTAGACAGCCTACAGAACCCCCTCCAAAGTTTTCGACATTCGACGGTTGAATGGGATGGATTTCAAAATACTTTGGACTCTGGTTGAATTCATACTTCTCATGATTGGACTGACAATCATTGAGATGCCCTGAGCTTGATCCTGTCTGAAATATGGTCTTCGTGAGTGTACTGTGAAACCCTTTGAAGCCGTCAGAAATGATCGTGATGAGTGTCTAAATACGTAGTCTAGACCTCCCTAGTACTCTGAGCTTGTTGTTGGTGTACTTTGAATCAGGGGTGAACAGTCATCTGCTTGTGCCAGTGTACTGTTGAACTGAATTGCAGAAGTAAAGACTGAATGCTAGTCTTGTAGACGCAGGGGTCATGTTGCTTTAAAGACGCAGTCCTCACTTGGAGTGGGGATGCATCTATTAGTTTGCTGAAGAAACGCGGCTCCTGTAGGGACGCGACCTTTAAGATGAAGACGCAGCTCTCACTCTGTAAACTAGGCGCGACTTTGACCTTGCTGAAGAGGCGCGACTTTTGGAGGAACGCAGTTTTCCGTTAAACACGAATCCGCGTTGTGGGCGTGTTGTCACATGTCCGGCGGAATTGAAGGGACATCTTTCTTTTGGCGTGCGAATTTTGCGTTGCATTTAATATGCACGCCACGCGTCAGACGGGGATTAGGCCTCGAGTCAAGCGCCGCGTATCTCTGGGGATTTCTGTGCCTATAAAAGACAACAGTCTTTCAAGAGTCATCATTAGACTCTTCTTCTTCGCCGAGCCTTTTAGGGTTAAGAAAAGCTCGAAGTTTTTTTTTTTTTTTTTTCTGTTTTCACCATCTTCAACAGTGATCTCACGGTCGAAATGGCACCCAAGACCAAACCCGTTTCTTCATCCTCGAGCGCTGTCGCTTCGGAGATTCAAATGGGTGGTTCTTCCACGCAGGAGGCCCCTATTTCAGGTTGTAAAACCATCTGATTTAGTTTCCGCCATTGAAGGGGCTTATAGAGTTCTTTCAACTCTTAAGTCCCTTTTGAATGTGAACCGTCAACGCGAGGCTCGTGCCCGTGTTTGATCGTCAGACGCGGTTCTTTAATTGGCTGACAAGATGCGAGTTTGAAGACTTCCGTATCTTTGCTTCATCAATCTGAGTCCGTATCTGTTTGCTGAACACGGGCCTCATTGCGCCCTGTGTCTTGAGTTCAACACTCAAAAATTTTTCTAAGTGTGAGGAGTTCAGACGCGAACTTCTTATATTCTTGCGTCTTGTAAGATCAGATGCAAGTTTTAATGAATCTCACGTCTGAATCCGATACTTAGAAATTTTTTCTAAGTTTTAAATTTTGAAATGTGGGCTTCATGCAAGCCTCGTGTTCTTTGAGTCTGGACGCAGATTTTGCTGGTCTCCGCGTCTGGATTCCCCCTGCGTTTGAATTTCAAACACTTAACCATTTTCATTTAGGTTTTTAATCAAGTGTTGTTCTCTTTGCAGTACGATACTCCTCCAACCTTTTGTCTAAAAAGTGCCACTTTGGGCATGTAGGTGGCGTTGATCGTAATCTGACCTTCGTGCTGCAGAAAATTGCTCCTGTGACTACTGGTAAGTCAAAGGAGCGAAAGGAAAGGATCTCCAAAGCCAGTATGGTGACCCTCCGGGAGATTATCTCTGATGGACTGTTTGAGACGGATTCTCGCACTCCATTACGGA
The DNA here is from genome assembly GCA_038442645.1 of Agave tequilana. Classification (NCBI taxonomy): domain Eukaryota; kingdom Viridiplantae; phylum Streptophyta; class Magnoliopsida; order Asparagales; family Asparagaceae; genus Agave; species Agave tequilana. The sequence goes on along the minus strand of JAVJIF010033225.1, from coordinate 15,948 downwards.
AGCCTGTTTTCCTCTTTGGTGATGACATTGATGAGGACGATAGGATGCTATATGATGGGGACTATAAGTGGCTTCGTCAGATAGGGGACATGAGGTTCTTTCTTCCCAACATGGAGAGGATGTATCCCTTGTCCTATCTACAACACATGTCTGTTCATCGTGCGATGGATTGGGATCTTTCCTGATTTGTCTCCGGTGTCTCTCTTGGCAGACTAGGTGCCAAAGAAATACACTCTGCCGGCCATGGGAAAGAGGTCTTTGGTTTATTCCCCGGATTGGTCAGATCTGAATATCCGAGAGGAGAGACCCCTCAGCTTGGCACCACCTTCATCAATCAGTTCATGAAGGCTAGGGGTGATTTTCCCGTCGACTTCCGTCCCCTCGGGTGGGTTCATTCTTCCAATAGATCCTGGTGGGGTAGGATGGTTGGATTTGTCCTTGTTGAACTTGGAGCTTTACTGCAGCAAGTGGGCTATACCACTCGGTCAGGGCTGTACAGTATGGCCTCCCGCAAAGTTCTCATAATTTCTATGGCATCCTGGAGCATTATAATCCTTTGACGGGCACATTTTTTACTCCAGTCGGAGAAATGGGGCTCGCTCTCCATGAGTTATATGAAGTCTCGGGGCTAGTTATAGGAGATGCCCCTTATGAAGAATATGTCCCGACTTCTGAGGAGCTTCATCTTCTGAAGAAAGAGGATCTCAGGTATATAAAACGTATTGGGAATTGCTATGTCACTTCCACATCTGTGGCCAAATAACCTCCTGGAGGACCAGGGGTGTTAAGTAGATGTCTTGGGCGAGCTACCTATTCAATGATATAACTGAGAAGGATAGCCCAGTGACCAGTCTGGCTCCTTGCACTGACGAAGAAATTGCTGAGAGGATCGATGCCTCTGCAAGCTCTTATACTACGAAGTCAAATAAAGATACTTTCAAATCTGATACGGTTTTTGAAAGTTTTCATCATCAGGCCCGAATTTCCATTTTTGACCGGGCGCTGTTGGCGGGCTTCCTTATGCTATGGCTGAAGCGTTGTGTGGTACCAACATTGCCACATGAAGTAATTGTCGCTGATGTGGTGTACCCGGCGGTTTTGCTGGCTTACGAAAAGTCTATCGCCCTTCTTCCAGTAATGGTGGCTGGAATTCAAAGTGGATTACGGGCTCTAGTTAAAAGCTGTGCCAAGTGGAGGCCATTGTTGACTCCAAGGGCAGGCCAGAAGTTGATTTGGAGGGAAGGCCGAGAGTAAAGACCCCTAACCCCAGGATCGAGCTTCTGTATACGTACTTGATGGCTTGGTACGTTATGCACTGCCCTTCGCTGATGACGGCGGTGCCTCTGTCTGCGGGGTTTGTCCCTTTTGTGCAGAAGCTGGAGAACTCAAGCTGGTCTTGCTATTACATGTTCTACGTTCGAAAATGTATTCTAAACGCTTCGAACTATCATCTCGACCGTTGCTTTCCCGAGATTGTCAGTGCATCTTACAGGGATAAATTCGCCGATCTTGCGGGACCAGATGATTTTACCAGGTTGCCATCGGGAGTCTTCTGGTGGCTGATTAATATTCGGCCTGGGTATCTACTCTTCCGGCAAGGGAATTCATGTACGATCGAACCTTACATGCCGAGTCGTTTTGCTCGACAGTTCGACTATGATCAACTGTACATCGGCAACCCCAATGCTGACCTCTCCTTCAGCGGGAATTTGTTTGAAGGTGCTCGGGCATGGTACTATAGTGTAGCTGGAGGGACAAAAGCTGTTTTCAGCTTGCCTCACAAGACGCCCAATTGTTATACTAGCCTCAGCTTCTGTACCTGGTACTCCCTGGCTAGTAAGATGTCAGGTTTCAGAATAAATACCTCGTGCATTAAGAGCATCAAAGCGTCTTATAAGGACAAATTAGAGTCCAACAAACGCATGCGAGGTATGGATGAATATCAGGCAGCCGAGAAGGAGGCAGGAGGAAAATAGGGACGGGACCAAGGGCAGCAACACCTAAGGAGCAGCCCGTTAAAAAGAGTCAGCAGGCTGTGTCCAAACGTTCCCACGACTCTGCTTCCAAGGATGAGCCTATCCCGAAGAAGGCTAGGAGGGAATCTGAGGCTGAAGCTTTAATGCTCGAGGTAGTTCCTTCTGGTGTTGAGGGGTAGAGGGAGGAAGATGAAGATGAAGAGGAAATCTCCCTTCTTTGTCCTCGCGGTCTATGCAGCAGGGGCCCCATGATCCTGGAAGAAGGAAAACTTGCAGGTGAACCGCCATGGCTGAAGAGGCCGAGCGACCCAAAGTTGACTTGGTAGGGAGGGATGACGTTGAGATCCCGGGGGTCTCAACTCAGCCTGGGCCTTCTTCAGTTCATAAGAGAAGGGTTGAGGTGCAACAGTCTGGGTCTCCCAATGTATTGATGCCCCCTTCGCGTGTTGTCGATCCCAGCCGCACTACTGGGGTACTCAGTAGTAAGGTCTCGATTACTGAGACCTCTTGTGTTGAACTGTCGTCTTTATCGTCCGAAGAACATGGGTATTATTCTGGCGAAGAAGTCGATTTCGGCGACGTACCCGCTCTTCCTGATACGAGCAAATTCTCGCATATTTTAGAGGAAGAGATACAGGGATGCGACCCTGTGACGGCTTCGCCGATAGCAATAATTGCTGCTACCGATGGTTCTCTCCTTGTCTTCTTGAACCGGCTCCTCCTCAAGTTAGGGAAGAGTTCTGACATTTCCTTTTGATTTTCTACTATAGGGCTGGCTGTCGACAGTGAAGCCACAACTTCCACTCATATTGAGGAGATGATCCAAGAGCTGGCCCAGCAGGAGGGCCTTGAGGCTCTTATTACCGGATGCCTCAAGAGAGTGCAACCGTCGAGGTCAGGGAGGCCTCAACCCCACACGACCTATCCAGGAATTCGCCATCTTCAGATCCTCAACTTGGTAAGAGAATATTGACGTATTGAATATTCTCCTTTTTATTGTTATCACTGACATTTTAGTGGTTTGCAGAAAGCACTGGGGTAGCTCAAGTAGAGTATCCTGCGGCAAGCATTGACGCCGAAGATAGCACAGTTCAAACCTCGACCGGGGAACCCGATGCCGCAAGGTTTGCTGTTGCTTCTGTTACAGTGGAGGCCGCTACGACATTAACCGTCCCGGAGGTATCGGTGACTACCTCTGTATCTGACGAACCTATCGTTGGCCTCACTCCTATGAAAGCTGAACTGGTTCCCGTCTCTCACATTATCATGGAAAGGGGGTCCGGGAGTACATCGACAGAGTTATCTCCAGCTAACGACATCATGGAAGAGCTAGCACGTCAAATGGTGCAACAATTTTTTACTCCATGAGATCTTGTATTGACCTCATCCTTTCTGGGGGTAGCTCTTTCGAGTTTGCCCTAATACTTCTCGAAAATCAGATCAAGAACATTGGTCATACTGGGAGTCCTTCGCAGGCTAGGCATGCCTGATGCTGGTGGAGCAGCTGGGGAGCCACATGAGGGAGCTCAAGACTCTGAAGAATGCTGGCTCAGTAGATGAGGCTAGGACAACTCTGAGTAAGCTTCTTGCCGCTCAAGAACATGAGCGAAAGGAGATGGAGGAACAAATAGCTGAAGAGACCCGCCATCTCCAACATTTTCAAGCTGACCACCAAAGGCTGATTGGCGATTCCAAAGAATCTGAAATCGTCATACAGAGTGCAGAGCAGGTTATTGCCACTGCTCGAGCTACCATTGTCAGGGCACAAGCCTTGATCGAGACCAATGAGCAGAAGCTTGTCGCTGCTAGAAAAAGGTTAGAGGAGTTGGAAACTGTCAGGACACAGGGTGAAGAAAACCTCTCTGCTCATCCTCCAGGTTGGAGTCTCTTCAAGCGCAACTGGCTGCGAAGAGATTTTTGTCTGAGGAGCTGCAGGTCCAAGCTCTGATGGAGGCTGAAAGGGCACGTCAGCACGAGAGGGCACGTCAGCACGAGATGCATCGTCTCCGAAAACAAATCCGTTCTTTAGTGAAGCAAGATTATTAGCCTTCTTCTCCTTTTGTATTGTTCATCTTTTTTTTAAACACTCTGTTTGTTAAGAGTGTTGTATTACTTTTACCATTTTTGAATCAAACAATCAAAGTCTTCAAAATTTCGCTCCATCTCATCCTTTCAAGTTCTTTACTCGCTGTAGATGAACTCAATTTTCATAATCGTAGTCTTTGACTGTTTGTAAAACGTAGTCTTTAGTCGGCCACGAATAATAAACTCAGGCTGAACTAAGTTCTTGAACGAGACGCGGCTCTCATTCATAGTGGAGATGCTATTCTGGGAGACGCGACTCTGACTCATTAATGAAGACGCCTTTCAGGCTTATCAAGGAAGACGAGCGAACCTTTCTTTTCGATAAGGACGCAACTCTGGCTTAAAGAAAAAAAGCGTTATTCTAAGATGCGAATTTGTGTTTTCAATAAAGGGGACGCGGCCTTCATATTTATGAAAGGACGCAGATCCATAGACGCGGCCCTTGATTCTATCAGGATGCAGTGGAGACGCGGTCTTAGGCTCCTCAAAAACTGACGCATGGATCTCAGCTAATTGATGGGGACGCGGCACTGGCTCAGTAGAGATGCGTCTCTGAACCCTTGATAAGGCGCAAACTCAGACTGTATTGAGTTTATGATGAAGACACGACTTTCATCTCGCAATGGAGACGCCAGTTTCGGGCTCCTCGAGAATGACATAGGCCTTCTCTGGTCGTTGAGGATGCAAGCTTCAGAATGCAGCTTTCAAGTTGATGCAGACTGAAGACGCAATCTCTAAATGGATCCAATTCGCTGAGGAGACGCGGCTCTGAATCACTCTCAGAGACGCGATCGCGGATCTCTTAGCAGGAATGAAAAGAACGCAGCCTTCGGGTTCATGAAGGGACGCGAGTTTCAGGACGCGACCTTTGAGTCTGCGCTTGACGCAATCTCCCAAGCTTCACATGCAACCCATCTTAAAGATCTGGTTGGACCCTTAAATGCCAAGTCGGCGTTGATGATTGGGGACATGTGTCCTTCAATGTTTCCGAAGCGGAAGTCCACGCATTAGCTCTTTATTGGGCTTTGACGTTAAATCTTTAAATTCCAAGTCGGCGTTGACGATTGGGACTTGCGTCCTCCGATGTTTCCGAAGCGACAATCCACGCGTCAGCTCTTTATTGGGCTTTGATATTCGTGCAGGAATTAAGGCCGATGGCTCTGATTTTTACGTCATTAATTACAGGCCTTATGGCTGGCCTATAAATAGGACTCGCCCTTTAACAGTCCATTACTTAGACTGTTTTCCTTAAGAGCAGGCGCTTGAGGGTCTTCATCTTGACTTAATCTTCTTCCTTCAATGGGATGTGCCCTCATGGACAGCGAAAACTCAAAGCTTTCATACTTTTCTTTAATCTTTCCTGAAGATTATCACTGTCAAGTGATTTCAAGATTAAAAAGCATCCCTCTGAGTACTTTTCATGACCGCACCTTGATGCATAAAGTTCAACCTCTAGAGGGTTCTTCTGCGGATAGGAACCGCTTGTTGCCATGAAATACTCAGCCCTGCTCAGTTTCGGTTTTCATGTCCCTTGAAGAGATTCACTCTCTTGATCTTCTCTTGAAGTCTGACTGGTGCGCCCATTATTTGAAAGTCACATCTTTTAGACTTCTTGATGAAGCGCGAGTTGATTGAGTCTGAACTCTAACTCAAAATCCTTTGAGTGCAAGTGTGACAAACTTTGTACTTAGACTTTGAGACGCGAGTTTTGCATATAATGCTCGCGTTTGAGGTTGTTGACTTAAAAGAATTTTAATTCTTTTCGAGGGCTTCAGACTTGGATGTAGCAACCCTTGTTTCTCGAATAAGGATGTGGCAACTTTCGCGTCTGGTCCTCTTTGCGTTTCATCTTAGACGCGGGTCTAAAACCAGACCACGTTCAGATCTGTGCGTATCTGAAGTGCACAACTTCAACCGCGTCTATTTCTGTCATAACAGAATTTTGACTTTCTCCAGGTCATCCCCGCGTCTGAAGTTTACAACTATAGCCGCGTCTGTTCTTCAGCCTTTCTATTTTGTCTTAACAGAATTTTAATCTTCTGGTTTTTATTTCCTGTAGGTAGCTTAATCAGCCTTTTCCATATTCGCTGGGCCCTTGTGAGAATATATCGACCAGCGAACTTGTTCAATGGTCGAGCACTGGAGGAGAAGTCAAGGCTCCTGTTTATGGGCGACGAGGATTTGCGCGACTGATGACATCCATCAAGACCTCATTGGACATGATGCACCGGCAGTGCCCCCGGGTTCATCATGGTCACAGTGGGTTTGGTGGTGGGTATGGTCCTCTTGTAGGTCACGGGAAAGAGGACGTCACTTGTAGGGTCTCGGATCTCCCTTCACCAATCTTTACCCCCAGAAGTAACATCGACGAAAAATTCATGCTCATTAGATGACTTTCTGGTGGTAGAGATGTTCATCAACGAAGGATCATGGCCTACACCAGTTGGTCGGGTGGAATCAGAAGGTTCTGCTCCATTTCGACCTCAAGAAACACTATTGTTCTTGGTCAATGATGGACTCCTTCGATGTTTACATCATGCATCATGATGTAATCAGCATCCGATCGTCACAATAGTGCTCAGCCCTTCTTTGGCGCTCTTTCAAACATCTTGTATTTGGAGTGGTGAGAATGCTTCAGGGAGTGAGTGCAACCTTTTACTGAGAGAGAGGGACTTCTTTGTACTCCTTTATTGTAACGCTCAATCTTATTGTATAAGAGAGCATTTTGTATCACTTTCATATGTCTGGATATAAATAAAAGCGACACTTTTTCCTTGTCTTCTTCTATTGTCTTGAATCCATTTTTGTATGAAAATCAGACGAATAGAAGTAAAGGATCTTTGACTTACTAAAAAATATGATAATAATCTTAACGAGTCAAAGTTTGTAGAAAAATCCTGTTTCAGAAATTCAACAATGCTGTCAGAGGTGTGATATTAACTTGACAGGAGCAAGATAATTCTTGTGGACCTGCCAATCTATGAATGAGAATGACAAGTGAAATTTGTACCCCCACGGAGGATGAGTTTTCATCAGAGGTTTGGAATTAACTTGACTAAGACCCAGCTGGGGATTTAATGAAAACACTGTTAACGGTGTAATGTTAACCTAACAATATTTTTAGGTGGACTTGTTATTCTATTGACAAGAATAACAAGTGAGACTAGACTCGGGGGAATCTAGGAGAACTTTTACCGTTAGAGGTGTGATATTAACTTAACGGGGTTGAATATAATCTTGACAGAAGTGTGATGTTAACTTGATAAGGGTGTGAGTTAGAGGTGTGATATTAACTTAACTCAAGAGTGTTCCAGCTTCATTTGGGAAAACTGAAAGTGTCACTGTCATAGGGTGTAATGTTTAACTTGACAGTGAGGGTAATGCTAGAGGTGTAATTTTGAACTTGGCATTGGTCATCTCGACTTCGATAAGGAAGTCCGAGGGAAAGTCATTGAACTTAGCAATGAACTGGACGTTAGAGGTGTGATGTTAAACTTAGTATTGCTCATCTCAGCTTCGGTATGGAAGTTTAAGGGGAAGTGACTGTCAGAGGTTTAATATGAACTTGACAGCAACTTAATCACTATTAGAAGTGTAATGTTAAATTTAACAGTAATTGGTCAGAGATGTGGTATTAACTTGACAGAAATTGGCTCGTGTTAGGAGCAATTTGAGGACTTGTCATTCTACTGATGAGAGTTGACAAGTAGAATTTGAAATGTCAGAGGTATAATTTTAACTTGACAGTGATTGATTTGCGATATAAGTAATTTGAAGACTTATCATTCTATTGATGAGAATTGACAAGTGAAGTTTGAAGTGTCAGATGTGTAGGGTTAACTTGACAAATTTGAAGGCTTGCTACTCCATATAGAGTTGAGACAAGTAAGGTTTATACTTACTAGGGAATATTGAGATTTTTCATTGCCAGGGGTATAATGTTAACGTAGCAATGACTGTATTTTGTGGACCTACCATTCTGTGTATGAGAATGGTAAGGGATATTGGAAATTTACCGTTAGAGGTGTACTATTAACATAGCGGTAAGGATTTTTAAAGAGTTTTGTTGTCAGGGGTTTTAATGTTACCTTGACAGGGTCCATTGGGGATTGAAAAAATCTAGCTTTCAGAGATTAATGTTAACTTAACAGAATCCAGTCCATTTCATTAGGGAGATGAACACCGGTGTTTTTATGGTCTTACCATTCTATGGGTGAGAATTGGTTAGTGACTTTGGAGGAGAGAGTGGGACTAAGTCACTTAGAATTTTTAGCAAACCCTCAGCTATCAACGGATTTGGTGTGCCTTTACCAACTACCATTTGAGTTGGGCTAGCCATGCTATTCCCCTCAGCATGATGAGTTGTCGAAAACTTATGTTGGGCTTAGAAGCCAACATTTTCCTCTGTCCTTAGCCGTCGGAGGCGTCGGATGTTAATTAGGAGAGCAATACTAAAACCCAAGTTTCGCCTTTTGTTTCCTCCTCAATATTTACATCATACATCATGGTGCAGTCAGTGCTCGATTAGCTTGTTACTGATGTATCGTGATGTGATCTAGTAAAGAAAAGAAGCTTTTCTGGATCTAGAGTTTTGATCAGAGGTGTAATATTAACTTGATCGGAGGAAAAGTACTATTAAGGATAGTATTTCTTCAAGAATCTGCCGTGATTGGCATCATGAGTGTATTACCGCTTGAAGTTATGAGGCTATATGCTCCATTTAAGTAGACTGACTCTACTATAAATGGTCCTTCCCATTTGGGCTGAAATTTTCCTTTTGTCTTATGTGTCATTACCATAGGTCTTCTAACAGCTAAGACTAGGTCACCTTTCTTGAAGTTTGCTCCTTTAACTTTCTTATTGAAGGCTCTGGTAATCCGAGCTTGATAGAGCTCGATTTGCTGCTGGGCCTGCAGACGTTTATCGTTTAAGGCTTCCAGTTCTTGGAGTCGCAGTCGATGCTTCTCTTCATTTGTCATCTCTGCTGTCAAGGCGACACGTAGAGATGGAATTTGAATTTCTAGTGGAAGCACAGCTTCACACCCATATACCAAAGAAAATAGTGTAGCTTTGTGGGGTTCGAACAGTTGTGAGATAGGCCCTTAAGCATTCACCTAATTTGTCGTCCCAGTCACGCTGACTTTTTGAGATGAATTCTTGAGAAGCTTGCCAATGGTCTTGTTAAAAGCTTCTACAAGGCCATTAGCAGTGGGATAGTAGGCCGTTGAGGACACACTCTGGATCTGAACTTAGTGCAGAACCTCTGAAAAGCCTGACTGACGAACTGGGGTCCATTGTCATGGACAATTCGTCGGGGTACACCAAAACAGTAGATGACGTGATGTTTAACAAATTTGATCACATCAGATGACTTTACCTCCCTCAAAGGAATGGCTTCAGCCCATTTAGAGAAGTAATCGGTTATGGCTAAGATGAACCTATGTCCTTTTGATGATGGTGGGCTTATAGGGCCAACTACGTCCATGCCCCACATCTCAAATGCCAGGTAGAAGTTGTAGAGTGGAGGTATCCTGGTGCTTGATGGATGGAAATCGCCATGAACTTGGCAGGCATGACATCGTTTGGCATAAGTGATGGCGTCAGGGATTAACTTAGGCCAATAATATCTCAATCTTCGGATTCGGTCCCCAAGTTTTGGACCAGGTTGATGGGCTCCACACATGCCGTCATGTGCTTCTTTCAATACCTCCTGTGCCTCTTTTGTGATAGACAGCGAAGCCAGATCCCGTCATGCGACCGACGATACAGTGTTCGCGTGATCGCATTATAGTAGAATTTGGGGGCTTTCCTTCTAATGATAGCCGCTTCTTTGGTATCCTCAGGCAGGATGCCGTAAAGACATAATCAATGTAAGAGAATCGCAGTTTCTAGGCTCTGAACTGGTTGATGACTCAAGAGCTTCTTTGACTTGACAGTCTCCTGTCGGCTTCTAGTAATCCTCAGAAGCGATTCTTGGCAATACACGTCGGGCTGTGGACAAGTATTTTCTCTACTACTCCAGCTAGAAGGGCTAAAGAGGCAGCGAGAGACGCTAGTGCATCTGCATGCGCATTTTGCTGGTGGGTACATGGTCGATGTAAAAGTTTATGAACCTCTCGGCCATGTGGACAGTTGCGTTGTAATAGGGTACTAGATCTTCATGTCTGACTTCGTACTCCCCACGAACTTGGTTGACGATAAGTTTAGAGTCACCATATGCCTCGAGATTTTTAACGCTAATCTCATCGGCGATTTGCATTCCAATCAAAAGGGCATTGTACTCCGCTACATTATTGAAGCAGGGCTTGGTTAATGAGAAGGCTTGAGGAATCACATAGTCTGTGAGGAGACGAGTACTACCCCCACTCCTGCTATGACATGTCCTTTCGGACCTATTCTCGATGACCGTCAAAGAAAAGTTGCCACACTTATCTTTCAAAAGATGTCTGGGTTAGACAAACTTCAGTGACCTCGTCTGGAGATCCTCGTAAAGCTCGGTTGCCCTCGGATATGGATGCTCAGCCAGAAAATCCGCCACTGCTTGTCCCTTCATGGCTTTTCGTGGTAAAAAGCGTATTTCATATTGGGATAGCAGTATGGCCCATTTTTGTAATCGGCCGTTTAATGACGATGGCTTTGTCATGAATAACCTCAAAGGGTTAACCCTTGATATGACGTTTATAGTTTAGCCTACCAAGTAGTGTCGCATTTTCTGGACAGCGAACACCAATGCCAAACATTCCTTCTCGATTGGGTTGTATCGATGTTCGGCCCCGATCATAGTTCTACTCAGATAATAGATTGCTTGCTCGTGTCCTTGATCATTATTCTGGGCTAGTAAAGCTCCTAGAGAATGATCCATCGCTCGGACGTATATCAGGAAAGGTTTTTCGGACACCGGAGCTATAAGGACTGGTGGTTGCGTGAGGTACCGTTTGATCTCCTCGAACGCTTGTTGGCAAGCATCGTCCAAATGAACGAGACACCCTTTTACATTAATTTGGTAAAGGATTGGCATCTTTTGGAGAGATTTGAGATGAACCTTCAGATATATGCCAATCGTCCTTGCAATCCCCTAAGTTCTCTGAGATTCCGCAGAGGTTGCATCTTCTGGATAGCGCGAACTTTTTCGGGTCCAAATGAATTCCTGTGAAAGTTACCACAAACCCTAGGAATTTGCCGCTGGCCACCCCAGGAAGGATTGGTGGGGTCATCTTCAATTGATGTGCCCGCATAATGTCGAAGATGCCTTCAAATCAGTTATGTTATCACCTTTGGCGCGGCTTTTCACTGCAATATCGTCAACATAGCATTCTACTATTTTACGCATGTGCTCATGGAAAATTGCACTCATAGCTCTCTGATATGTAGCCCCCGCATTCTTCAGTCCGAAGGCATGACGGTGTAGCAGTATACCCCCAGTGGTTCCTGAAAGAAGTATGTTTTTCATTATCAGGATACATTTTGATTTGGTTATACCCTGAGAATCCATCCATGAAGGACATTCGCTCAAATCCACACGTATTGTCAATCATGACATCCGTGATTGGGAGAGGGAATTCGTCTTTGGACATGCCTGATTTAGATCGCGAAAATCAATGCAAATCTGGATCTTTCCGTTCTTTTTGGCAACGGGGACGATATTGGCTACCAAATCAGAATGTTGTTCTTCCCTAATAAAGCAGAGTCTATAAGTTTTTTGATCTCTGACTGAATTGCCTCTTTATTTCTAGATGAAACCGTCGCTGCTGTTGTTTGACTGGCTTTACGTCTGAATTAATGTTGAGGCGATGCATAGCCACCTGGGGATCAAGTCAGGCATGTCCTCGTAATTTCAAGCGAAAACATCTATATACTCTTGCACAAGAGATATTAAATCTTCTTTCTCGGAGGGTGATAGGCTTTCGATTATAAAGATGGGCTTAGGATTAGCTCATCTCCCAGATTAACCTAGGCAACTTATCCTCGTGGGGGGCTCGCGTGTTCAAAGCGAGTATCCCAAAGAGTATTAAGTGCTTGATCCAAGGATCTGTATCAGACTGGATCATCTCTTCATCTCTGTCTTCCAGATGGCTTGTTGAAATCTATTTACTGACAGTTCTCTGAAGATGTTGCCGATACTAACATCTGACTCCCATGATGACGTGCCTGATGAGTAATTACGGCATAATGACTCTTCAGACTCAGAAGCTGATGGGATCGGAGTGACACATAGCCCAACCCCCTGCGAGTTTGATGATAATAATCAGGGGTTTTCCCTTTCGGGATGAAAGATCCGAGTAGTGTTCTCCTTCCTTTGTCGAAGTTCAACCCAGGACCGTTGTCAGATCATACCCCATACTTTCCATCATTCTGAGTACATTTGGCTCATAATAAGCGAACTGAGGGGTTCCTTCTCGCTTTCTGATTCTTCACGAGACATTGGTTCGGATTTGATTTGTCCGAAAAGAATTGATTTTTGGCCTTTCCATTTTGCTGGAACCATGAATATTGATTCTTGCGCATCACCGACATCTTGGTACGTTCGAAGGATGACTCACTGGTACATGCAATGATGTCAAAGCATCCATTGCCGACCAAGGGTCATCATCCACTTCAGTACTAGTGTCTGACGGTACTGAATCAGAAGCGAACACAGACAAATAAGACAAATCTAACTCTTCATTAATATACCATCCGCCTACATCATTGGCGGTGTTATCAACATCGAGCTTATTAATGCTCGTTACAAGTGGATCTAGTTCCCACATGCACTCTTCTTTTTCTGGCTCGGTGTCAGCTTCATTACCAGAGTCTGGCTCCTCTGGTTGCGGATTCTCGTTTGTTTTCACAGAGTCCTGGTACAGGAGAGAGTCTGTGAAATAGTTCTCGACTCCCTTGAACGGACGCCTTTCGGCAATCAACGTTCGTACCTTTCCACTCCCGTCGATGTATTTCATAACTTGGTGGAGAGTGGAGGGAACGATGGAATTACGATGAATCCATGGTCGTCCAAGCAGCAAATTGTATGAGGTGTCAGCATCGATCACGTAGCATGATCACTTCCAACTTTTAAGTCCCCAATTTGGCATTTGAGCTTGATCTTCCCCATTGGGGCGGGTACCATTGGCATTGAACCCATAAATGATAGTCTGGGTGACACTCAATCGGTGGGTAGAAATCCTAAATGTTGCATGACCCGGCGAGGCATAATGCTCAATGCGGACCCTGGATCTACCTGAACGCGGCTTACTTCAGATGATCCAATGTACCCTTTGAAGTATAGGGGTCGATCATGTTTCCCCTTAACTGCATATCATCTGCCATGAAGGTGATGCAGGGAGCATTTTGGGAGGCATGGAGGCAATCCTCTACATCTTCCTCCCGTGGTCCAGCCGGTAGCTGGTCATGAAAACCTAGCATCAGCTAGAGCCTCTCTTAACGCTTCTCTGGTCGACTTTGATAGCTTCAGGAGCTCGTAAAGAGTGATTCGGGCCAGAGTATTTGCTAGTTGAGTCAGGACGTCAAAACGGTAAGGTGTTGTGGATCCTTCCGCGTTGTCTTTTGAGAGAGCTTTAGAAAATAGAAGCTATTCTGCCTCTCCACGGGTTGTTCGTGGAGGGCTTGGCTGACTCTGTAGCGGGTTTGGGAGGGGTTGCTACCATCTCGTCATACTTTTTCAAATATGACTGGCCCGAACGAGTTTCGCCACAAGTTGCTTGGGTTTCGCGATGAGAACTATTGTTTCCTCTTCTGAATCAGTCAGTGAGGGAACATCAGTTTCCGCTTCTCGGGAAGAAACGCACACCACATTGCAGGACGAAGCCTTCGCCTTGCCTTTGGACCTTCTGCTGGTAACAGTGGTCCATTGCTGGCCATCCACAAGATCGGGATGAACCCACATAACTTCCCCCTGAGGTTGTGAGGACAGGTACAAGACCCTTCTCTTATTGATGGTGAGGGTCTATATTGATCATTCTTAGTTCCCCTTTTGGATGGGGACTACTCCACAGGGTGTTGGAGGTTGTCTTTCAAACTGGAGAAATGACGTCATATTGGCCGTCACTTTCTTCTGCTCTGGACGGAGTTCAATACCTCCGCATCAATTAGAGCCTAAAGGATGTCTTTGAAGACATAACAGCTCTTGGTGGGTGTGTCCCAACATCCTATGATACAAGCAGTAGTTAGGATTATCGGTTTTACCGACTTATTCAGGACGTCTAGCTTTCGGAAGTTTCAATCTGTTGCTCTGTTAAGTAATTTGAACAGCGAGCCAACATGCTCGTCCTTGAAGGAATACTGCTTAGTGGCACGCTATTGACTTGAAGAGCCACTTCCCTAACCGGTTGAGATTGACAGGGGATTTAGTTTCTGTCTGTTGACACTTAAAAAAGACAAGATTCTCATTGTCCGAACGATGTCTAAACTTGTTGACATTTACAAAAGACAAGGGACAGACGAGCTGAAGACCAGTTTTCACCCACCTCCAAGGGACAAGGAAGCGGTTTGGACTCCACTGATCCAGCAAGCAGAAACAGTGAAACCCGGATTGTTTCTAAACAGACCTCAAGCAGGTCTAAGATGCTAGCATTTAGCATTACATTAGCCCAAGGAGATAGCCTCGTTTGAGAGGCTAGCATCATCCAGAGCATCGCCAGGAAGCTAAATGATAGCTTCGCCAAAAAGCCTCTTTTCGGACCTCGCCAAGAGTTACCTCTAGTCCGCTATGAGCTTCAAAGCGGGCAGCTCTATGGTCAACCTTTGACCAATCAAAATCTCCTGATGAGATCAGATTCAATCTAATCAAATCCAATCGGGATTCAAATATGGCAGGTGATTGCCGCAATCTCTTGACTCTCTTGAAACGAGTAAGAGGATCAAGGAGAATCTCCCAACGATATGGAAAGGATCAAAACAAATCAGAAAGATCAACCGACTTGCCCATTTTCTAGCTCCGCAGAAGCTATCCTAGCCTCGCAGCAAGGCTACTTTCCAGATTTAAACAGATTCGGTTCAATCTGTTTCCATATCTTCAAGGGGACGATTATACCCTTGCTCTCCCTATAAATAGCCCATCAAGGGTACAAGGAAAAAAGGACGAAGACAGAAGGAGAGGAATCAAGGAGAGACGCATGCATACGGGAGGACTCCACAAGCAGAGGTTCTTCACAAGGCACCGCGCGTTCTCAAATTCAGAGACCTTTTAGAGAATTGCTTTCTCTAATCAGGGTGTTGATACCCTAACGTCGTCCTTCTTCTCAAGGAATCTCCGGAACAGGCGAGAAGGAATTCCTTATTGAAGGCGGATTTTGAGAAGCAGCAAGAGGGTTCTACCAACCTTCTGTTCTCTGATTCCCGAACCAGGCGAGAAGGGAATCTCATCGCTCGCATCGTCAAAGGGACAAAGTGGTCGCGCGCTGACCAGACTCCTATCGGCACATTTTCCCAGAATCTCTGAGGAGATCTACTTGTAATCTTTTGAGAATACTTGTAATTTAGCTCCTCAAACTTGTATTTGTAAGTTTTCCCCTTTGCAAACATAATGGAAAACAAGATGGCGACTCCGCTGGGGATTGTATTCTCCTCTGCTGAGAATCAAGTGTCGCAATGCGACGAACAGACCTTCGGGTCTATCTCTGAATTCAGAAAAGCCGGTGCAGCCAGATCTTCTCTGGCTAAATCTTCAAGCAAAGTCTCTGCGGAGACGGAAAAGGTTCTCTGCAAACTGCCGCAGTTCTCTGGCGCAATAAGGAAACATGCCCGCAGCCCAGATCCTGCACTTTTGAAACCTGGTTATCCAGATCGATCAAGGAAGATTTGAAGAAGTCCTCTCTGGGGGTGGCCTGACGCTTCGAGCACGGAAGCACAGGAAGGTCTTCATGGCCAAGGTTTCAAATCAGAAACCAGA